>JAHRHJ020000119.1:0-102195 GCA_019776745.2 Taxus chinensis
TTTTGAAAGATTTTCCATTATCTGTTATCAGGCGATGAGGAACACCAAAACGACAGATAATGTGATGGTTAATGAATTCGACAATTTTTTCTTTTTTGGTTGAAATGAGTGGAATGGCCTCCACCCATTTTGTGTAATATTCGGTTGCTGTGATTATCCATCGGTGACGTTGTGAAGAGGACAGGTGAATCTCACCAATAAGGTCTACACCCCATTGTGAGAAAGGCCAAAGATCTCGGGCGACCTGTAGCGGGTGGCTAGGAGTATGTTGAAGATTGGCATGTTGTTGACACATAACACAACGCTTAACATATTCGTAGCAGTCGTTATTGAGAGTAGGCCAATAATAACCTAGGCGAAGGATTCGTTTGGCCACGGCAAGGCCACTAAAATGTCCACCACAAATACCGTCATGGACTTGTTGGATGGTATAGGTGACCTCTGCGCCGGTTAGACATCGAAGGAGGATGCCATCAAAGCCACGTTTATAAAGGAGTCCCCTCATGACGACATAACAAGAAACACTTTTAAGAAAAACAATGTTTTCTGTTACTAGTAAGGTCAGGTGGGAGAACAGAGGTTGTAAGGTAGTCGTGAAATTGGTGATACCAGGTATCCTGCGAATTAGCAGACACATTATTTATCATACAAACAACCGGGGTTGAGTAAGATGGGGCAAAGAGTTGTTGGACCAAGATGAATAATGTCAGAGTCAGTTGATGAAGCTGGAATTTGCGAGGCTAAGCAAGCCATAGTATCCGCAAATTTGTTAGTGGAGCGGGGAATGGTTTGGATAGAATAGCGAGTAAATAAGGCTAGAAGTGAATCCACGTAGTGTTTGTACTTTTGAAGTTCCTCATTTTTACATTGGTAGATGCCCATAACTTGATTGACTACCAATTGAGAGTCACCAAAAATATTGATAGATTTGATACCTAAGTGTAACGCAACTTGGAGACCCAGAACAAGGGCCTCGTATTCCGCTGTATTATTAGTGCAGGGGAAATCGAGTCGGAATGAAAGAGGCATAGGCTCAGCGTCAAGAGGAATGAGAACAATGCCCACTCCTCCGCCGTGCTGGCATTTGGATCCATCGAAGAAGAGGGTCATTGGATACGACTCCTCCCTGAGTGAAAGAGTGGCGATGAGTTCGTCGGGGAAATTAAAATTGGTAAATTGTTCCCCAGGTAAAGGGGCCTCCGCAAGTTGGTCTGCAATAGTTTGTCCTTTGATTGATTTCTGGTGTATAAACTCAAGGTCGAGGTCGGCGAGGAGCATAAGCCATCGGGCGATGCGTTGGTTTAGATGTGGTTTGGCGTACATATAATGAATGGGGTCCGTGTTGGTGATGACAAAAGTTTTGTGATTCAGGAGGTAGTGTCGGAGTTTGGTGGCTACGAATGATAGGGCTAGGCACAATTTTTCTACATGTGTATACCTAGTCTCATAATCCACGAGAGTACGACTTATATAATAAACGGCTTGTTCTCGATGTCGTCAGAGTCACGATGTGCGAGCATGGCTCCTACAGCATGGTCAGTGGCGGAAAGATAAAGGTAGAAAGGGCGGTCGTCCTGGGGTGGGATAAGCACGGGTGGCTGCAAGAGATAGGCTTTGAGAGCTTCAAAGGCTTGGTGGCACTCTTCACTCCATTGAAAGGCAATGTCTTTTTAAGAAGGTGATGGAAAGGTTGACATCGATCCGAGAGTTGGGAGATGAAACGCCGGATAGATTGGAGTTTACCTTGCAAACTACGCAATTGTTTGAGGTTTTTGGGTGGGGGCATTTCTAGGATAGCTTTGACTTTAGATGGATCGACCTCAATGCCACGCAAAGAGACGATAAAGCCAAGAAGTTTTCCCGAAAGGACACCAAAGACACATTTCTTTGGTTGAAGACGGACAGAATATTGTAACAGGCGATCGAAAATAATGGTTAAAACATCGAGATGTTCACTGCGATGTTTAGATTTGCCAAGAAGATCATCGACATAATCTTCAAGGATACTGTGCATAATGTCATGAAAAATGTAAGTCATAGCCTGCTGATAGGTCAGCACCAGCATTCTTAAGGCCAAACGGCATGACACGATAACAGAAGGTTCCCCAAGGAGTTATGAAAGCAGTTTTATGTTGATCGGCGGGGGCAACCAAAATTTGGTTGTATCCTGAAAAGCCATCCATGAGAGAAAGCATCTCATGGCCTGCAGTGAGATCAACAAGTTGATCAATACTTGGTAGGGGGAAGTCATCCTTAGGGCAAGCGAGGTTGAGGTCCCGGAAATCCGTGCATATCCGAAGTCCCCCCGTCGCTTTAGTGACAGGTACGATGTTAGAAATCCATTGAGGATAGTCAATAGGTAAAATGAAGGAAACAGAAAGAAGTCGTTGAAGCTCTTCTTTGACCAAGAGGGCAATGCGTGGATGCATTTTTCTCAGTTTCTGTTTAACTGGTTTGGAATCGGGGTTTCAGTGTAATTTTATGGACGGCAATGTCAGGATCAATTCCTGGCATGTCAGCGTAGGACCAAGCGAAAGCTTGGTTGCGGGTACGGAGAAAGGTAGTAAAGGCGGCTTGTTCTGATGCGTTAAGGGATTGTCCGATCTTCACAATGTGAGGATCCTCCTCCATGTGGATGTTGATTTCTATAGTCGATTCGTTCAACATGGTTTGAGTTTCAGATGGTAAGGCGCGTTGAATATAAGAGTCGTCCGCGCCAAGGTAAGTGAGGATGGAGTCGTCATCCTGGCACTCAACAACATTAATTGAAGGTGAATCCTCTTCGATCATGTCTGGATACAGAAGGGGGATAGAAGAGGTGTCCTCATTATCGCGTTGATAAGTGAGAGGACCTAGGAAGATAGCATTTATGAAAACAAAAAAGTTAGGAGGGATAGATTCAGGATCTATCGACTCTGTGGGTGACAAAGGCAAAATGGGTGATGATGGTTCGGTAGGGGTGACGTCGTTGTCTTCTAGAAGACAACTGACACGAGGTTCCTTCTGTGTAAGTGTTCCCAGGAAATCCGAGACCACTACGATCATTGTGCTTGCGTGTAGTTACGGGGATGATTGTATGTCGGCCTTGTTCATAAAGACCAAAACCAAAGCCTTTCCAAGCACAGCGAGTCAAGAAGGTGAGGGCGAAACGACGATTTGTCAGGTATTGAAAATCGGATTGGAAAGGAACCACACCAAGAGGGGGCTCAGGGGCAACGGAAGATGCGTCGACACCCCCATATGTTAGGTTAGTGCGGCAGTGAGGTGGTCCGTAGGGGATTACTTCCCCCACACGACGGTCATAGGTAGGATGTGCATGTACCTGTCCGTACTCCTGTGGGGTATGGAAAGAACTAACGTTATATAGGCGATACTCCCCCAGCGTAAGGCATTGAAAAACATCTACTAAGGGGTCTGCGGTTGGGATATTAGCTGCAGGAAGGGAAGTGGTTTTTGCGACAGTGGTTTCATTTGAAGGTGTAGGTGCGGTTGAGGTGGATGGTTGAGGCACATTTGAAGAGGATGGTTGGGTTGAATGAATGGGTGTCTTGATTGGTACAAGCACATCATTAGGGCGGTATAACATATTGCAGGTTTTAAAGGGGGGAGGATCAGCTTTTACGGTGTAGGACTTCCCCTCGTATTCAAATTTTATGCATCTATGTAAGGTTGAGGGAACGCATCCCATAGCCCGGATCCAAGGGCGACCTAGCAATATATTGTATTGGAACTCTCCCTCAAGGACATAGAAGAGTTCGGGTAAAGTACGTGGTCCTACACGAATGTTAAGGATCACGGTGCCTAAGGTAGAGGTAATAGCATCATTGAATGACCGCAACATGATGGGATTGGCACACATGTAGCTAGAAGGGATATTCATTTGTTGGAAGGCTTTTGAAGAGATGATGTTTAGGCTAGCGCCCCCGTCAATCATAACACGATGTACCCGAATGTCCCGGATGTAAGCTGAGATGAAAAGAGCAGGGTCAGGATCTTCTGTACCAAAGTCAACAATTTCATCTTCAGAGAAACTGACTGCAGCAGCTTGTTGTACAGAGACAGAAGTGAAGTTGGGGCAGTGGATTGTTTGGTGAGAGAAGCAACATGATTGGGTGTAGAATGGAGGTAACAGGAAGGGTTTCATTAGGTAAGACCTCTATCCCTTGAAGAATTTCAACGAGAGCTTGTCGATGAGATTCAGAAGTCTGAATGAGATCATACAGTGTCATTTTTACGGGTGATTGGTGAAGCTGTTTGATCATGGCTCGATGGGAAACTCCATTAGAGACGGGGTAAGCGGGTCCACGAATAACCACTTTGGGTGGTGGTGCAATCGGGATGGTGGAAGGAGAAAGAGAGGACGCAGGTGTGCTTTCTTTTGCTTTCTCGTTGTTTTTCTGCCCTCGAGTAGCAACACTAATCATATTAATCTCGTAGACCTGAGATGAGGAAGATGGTTGGGATAAATCATGGTGTTCAAGAGGTGGGGTTGTAATAATGATAGATCTTGGTGAGGCGGGGACAGATGGTATAGGAGAGGGAATTGAAGCTAAAGGGTCTCTCCCTTCGTAAGTTGTCTTTCTTAACCTTTCTATCTGAGAGAGGTGACTGACGAAGGATGGTTTTTAAAGCTTTGCATCCCTCCACATCATGTCCTGGTGTGCGGTGATAAGCGCAGATTTTAGACTCATCATAACCTATAGGTCGAGGTTTAGATGGGTCATAAGGTCTAAGTGGGGGTAGGGAAATGGTCGCATTCTCCACCAACATAGCAAGGATTTTGGCGTAAGATCCTTTGAGTGGGTCAAAATCAGAGGAGGATGAGGGCATTGGTTGTGCGGGTTTTGGTAATGTTTGGGCATGGTTGGTTCGTACGGGTGGTGGTTTAGCCAAGGGGTGTTGACACGTGGTTTTCACTAAACGTGGTTTCTTTGGCGCAGGAGCTACGTTCAGCTGGTTAGATGATGAGGCTACAGATGACGTGGTAGCGGGGAACAACCACGGAGAAAGGGGAGTGACAGAAAATAAATCCTTTGATGATGGAGTTTGTTTAGGGTTGATGGGTGGACAGGATACGTGGGGTGACAACGTTGATATATCCTTTGATCTCTGTATGGGTGTAGGAGGCGTAGGTCGTTTTGAAGAAAACGCAGGAGGTATGATATATTGATGCAAGGTGGAGGGATGAGGTCCCAATATGGAAGGTAGGTGTGACGATGATGGTTTTGATTGTGATAGAGGCACGGATGGAGTTTGTCTCCTAAGTGGCGGGGCGGCTTTATTTTTGGATAAATCTAGTCGCTTAGGCGGGTGTGTTAGGCTGGGTATTGGTGAGGTCCCAAGTGTAGGGGAAGATTTGGTTAGGTTAATAGAGGTGGATGAGATACTTGGTAGAGATGAGGGGGATGAAGATGAGGACATAGGCATTTTGAGTTTCTGTAAACACTTCGGGTATATGCTAGAGGTATCTGGATCGGTCACCTGCATTTGCGTAGAATAGGGGGTACTCAAACGTTCCCATAGGACTCGTCTATCTTCTGGAGAATGACAGTCTTCAGGTGTGAATTGTAAATTTTGTACGGAAGAAAGACGGGTTGTGATTCCAGTCCACTGTGGGTGTGATACAAGGGGTAGATGAGGCACTGTATCAATAGATGTTAAGAGGTCGACTGGTCGTTGAAAAGATTTAGGCGATGAAGAACTAATAGGCAGGAGGGCATGTTTGAGAGGGTCTGTTATGGTTAAAGAATTCGGTGATGTCGGTGCAAGAGATTTCTCGTCTAAGGATGACAAAAGGAGTGGCGAGCCTTCCTCTTGTGCAGCAAGAGCGGTAGGAGGAGACGTTTGGGAAATAGATAAGTTAGATAACATCCGTTCACAGTCTTGTAGGGATGTGGTATAAGAAGACTCATCGATGAGAAGAAAAGTCTGGGCAGTTAACTCCTTTATGGGTAAAGGAATGATTTCACCTTGGTTTGATGGTGGTGAAGGAGGTTCGGGCCCCTGCGTTAGTGAAGAGGCTTGATTCAAAATTTTCTCGATAGAGGCTTTTGGCTGGGAGTCGAAGACTGCATGGATCTCATGAACACTTTCCTCGGCTAAGATATCCTGGTTTACGTTACTGTTAGAAGAGTGATTTGGGAATGGTTTGTTGAATATTTTCAGATTTCGGTTGGCAGGGGCATTAGGGTTATCGAGGGTTATATCACCTGCGTCAACCATTTCCTGCACTATGTTTTTCAACATCTTGCAGTTTTCATGACTATGTCCTTTTACGCGGTGAAAGTTACAGAAGTCATTTTCTTTGTACCAGGAAGGTATAGCGCGGGTGGAATCAAACCCGGAGTGGGGTTTAACAGGAGGCAAGGTGATAGCTCCGGCTTTGAGCAATTTTTCCAAGATGACACCATAAGTTTCTCCCAAGGGAGTGTAATTGATGGGCTCGGCTTTGTACTTATAGGTGGTTTTTGGTGGGGTATTAGACGGTGTTTGAGATTTGACCATCACCGCGTGGACAGCTCCTTTTGATTTCGAAGAAGTGGATGTGTGAGGAGGGGTGGTGTTTGGCTTATTGGTAGAATCTGGAGTTCAGAAATTGGGGTTTTTGTTGCGCAACCGCAATTTCTCTTCTTCTAAGGCTCGAATTTCTAATTTCCGAGCCATGGTAAAGGCCTCATCAAATGTACGGAAAGTTTGAATTTGGAGGGTAGGAGAGATGTGCTTAGCGCAGGCCCGCGTAAAAAGTTCGATAAGTTCAGCCTGAGGCAAGGCATATGTAAGTTGGTTGATAAGGCCACGCCATCGTCCAACGAAATCTGCGATAGATTCGTCTTCGAATTGTCGGATGGCATAAAGGTCGGTGATAGATACTTTCTTGGCAATGTTAATGGAGAAATGATCCAAGAAAGATTGGGCTAGTTGGTTAAAAGAGAAGATTGAGTGCTGGGTTAAAGCACTGTACCACTCCAAGGCGGGTCCTGATAAGGACATGGGAAAGGTGCGGAGTAACAAGGCATCATCATGAGCAATCAAATAACAAGCATGTCTAAATGATCGCAAGTGTTGTTGAGGATCCTCTTTACTATTAAAACGAGTAAATTTCGGCAACTCCCATTGAGGAGGATATGAATGAAGGGGGACAGAAGGGTGAATAGGCTCCCGACAAACTTGCTTCGTATGTCAAGGCGCTACGACTTCCTGAAACAGAAGCCTCCAGATTTTGCATTTTGTCCATCATTTGTTTGATGAAATCTGTGGTTGGATGAGATGAGGGTGTGGTTGTGGTAAACGGAGGCAAATTGGGCCAAGGGCCTCCGCTAGACAATGGTGGGGTTAAGTGTTGATAAGGTATGGAGGATGAATATGTTGAGGCGACCGAATAGGGATGTCCCATATAGGATGTTGAGGTCACTGGATACGTGTATGGGAATGAAAAGGTAGGCGGAGCTTGAGAAGGAAAGCTCGTGTGGATAGGTGGCAGAGAGCAAGTCATGAACGGAGCAGTCTGCAAGAGATATGAGTTAGGGGCAGACGGTGGTAATGATATGTGGGGTCCAAGATTAACCAAAGGAAAGCTAATCTGTGTCGTATGAACCTCTAAAGCCATCGGATTGGGAGACGGGGCTAAAGATGCAGGAAGCAAGGCGGTGTCATCAGGCGGAGTGGGAGCTAAATGAGCAGCTATACTAATAGGCATACCAACAAGGAGCTGACCATCAGGCGTACGGTCAGGGGCATGAGACAAATAGTATTGTACAGCGCTAGGATTAGCATCCAGAAACTTGGCAAATTCTTTATCTCCCACAGGAATTTTAGGAACCTCGCTGGTATCCGTAGGATTCCCCACAGAATGTGAAGGGGGTGATTCAGGAAAAGAAACAGAGCAAGCATGTGAAACCATGGCGGCGGCTTGCTTTCGAGTGATAACAACCATGGACAGGAGTTCACAGTAGGGTTTCAATCTGTCAGGAACAGAAACAAACTCAGACTGGTAAAATTGGTAGGTTGCTGGTTTGTCAGGAACTGGAAAAGACAGTAACCGATATCGGTCTGATAACCGATGTCGGTTATACTATAGCCGACGTCGGTCAGGTAACCGATGTCGGTGTAATAAGTCTGGTATAACAAGATATAAGAAGGCTGCTAATTTGATTTTTAACAACGTTTAGTATAATTGTCTAAATTATTGATCACAGAAGACAGAGTATGACAGAGAAAACAGAACTGAAAAACAAGCAAGATGCACACGCAAATCCAGAGACTAACCCTAGGGTTAATTTTAATTATTGTGGGCTTATGCCTTTAGATGTAGAATGATGTCAATCCTAAACAAAAGACTTAGGGGAAATGTCAAGTTGTTTTGGCTTATAAGGTTACCTCAATCGGGCGGAGGAATACCGCGGAAAAGGGGGGATGTTTGAGCTGTTGTGTTAATTGTGAAGTGATTCGGTATGTGTTGTGCAGTGAAAGTAAGATTAATTTCTTGTCAATACCGTGGATATCACCCCCACGTGTACGACCTGTTACTTAATCTACGTTCACTAGAATTGAAAACAACAAGCAGGAATGCAATGCACGTGTTTTAAACCCAAATCGAAAATGATGTTCGATGAAGCAAAAGAGATGACTTTCACTAATGCAAGATGTAAAAGCAAAGCAAGTTCTTTTACCGAAATTATACAAAGCCTTGTGAATATCTTTAGAAGAATAAAACAGCAAGTATGCTCCCTATATGAAAGCAAGCAAGAAATAAAGAAACCCAAAATGGGTCCCACCGGGCGTGCCAAAATGTTTCGCTCGGAATGTTTCGGCTTCTGGGAATAGAGTTGCTTCTATCCTTTCATTCCTTTTAGAAACAGATAAGGGTTAGGTTTAGGAGGAATACCTGTTGAATGTCGAGATGGTGTGCGCGTACCGTAGAGAAAGATCAGGTTGACTGCGAAGAACTCCTTTTTGTCTTGGAAGGACTACCTGCAAATAAGAACACAAGACCACAAGATTTTGATTAGACAATAAATGAGGAAACTGCCTTGGGCCCAGGAAATATAAAACTTCCTTTCGAAGGTGGTCAGTTTCCCTACTAATATGAATTAACACCAAAGACTATAAAATATCAATTAAATTGCTTTGTTGAAACTGGGTAGGGGAAAGGCTGATTTCTGGTTTTGAACCACAATAACCGATGCCGGTTACTGATAACCGATATCGGTAGGGTCTAGGATCTATGGGTTAGTTGTGTTGTGGGGTGGTTGTTGTTGTAGGGTAGCTGTGTTGTTTGTAAGGCTAGTATATGGGTGATATTAGGTAATGAGGTGATGAAAAGTAAATGAAGGATAGTTAGATGCAATATGTTGGGTAGTGGATCTAGGAATGGATTTGTGAGGACTGTGATTCAAAAGTCTAAGAAATATTATTAAAGAGGACATGCAAGATGTAACTTACTGGTTATTGACGAAGATGCAGGTCCAAGAACTCTGATGACAAAGGTAGAACTGAGGTAGGATGGCTGACACACAGAAGATGAGATATCTCCCTCCCGATGATCAGCTGAGTATCACAGGGCTCTGGCTATCCAGTTGCAGTCTTGGGCTTGATCTCCTTTGCTGCAAACTCTTCTTGTCTCTTCACTTGTCTCTGCTCAGCCAAGTAAAGATCCGGATTCTCTTGATCGCTCCTGATGCTCTCTATCGATCCAAAAATCCTTTCACCCATGTTTTGGTTTGGGGAGCCCATTTACAGGGAACCGATGGCGGTTACGTAACCGACGGCGGTCGAGTAGGAACCGGTATCGGTAAGGAAAAAGTAGGCTATTTTTAGTAAAATAGCCCACTTTCCCTGCTTTTCTCCTGAGAGATTAGTTGCGGGCTTGGTCAAGTGACTAGAAGGTCGGTTTTGGGTGCGAGAAAGGGGTCATTAGTCATGGGTGTAGGTGTGGACCAAGTTATAGGTCTTAATTAGGTTAGTTTAGGGTTAGGACTAGGTCATGATGAGGTGGCAAAATGAGGTGGCA
Organism: Taxus chinensis; assembly: GCA_019776745.2. Lineage (NCBI taxonomy): Eukaryota > Viridiplantae > Streptophyta > Pinopsida > Cupressales > Taxaceae > Taxus > Taxus chinensis. The sequence continues at coordinate 10,010 of JAHRHJ020000119.1, forward strand.
GGTAAGGTGATGTGGATTTATCAATTACAAGGTAATTAATAAATAATTGTGTAAGGTTTAGGTGATGAGATTAGGTTGCGAAATGAGATGCGGGTCACAAGGGGTCGTAAGACACAAATTTGGTGTCTACATGGATAACCACTTGGCAACTTATGGTCATGAAGAATATTTTGTGAAGCTACAGGATCAGATAAGCTAATTAGACACCAAAGTTGTCAGGCTATGATGTGAATGAAGCATCTCCATTGCAACCTAACCTCATCACCAAACCAAGACACAATTACCAAGGAATTACCTGGTGGTGGATTGATAAAATCCATATACCTTACTTGACTTCATGGTCAGAAGCCAGGTGCATCATGACCTAGTCCTAACCTAAACTAATCCTCCTAATTAAGACCTATAACTTGGATTAGATCGGTAACCCATGAACTAGGTGTACCCCTTTCTTGTGTTGATTATCACCTTCTAGTCAGGCTTGACCAAATGCAACTAATCTCCTCGGGAGAAATACTACTGTGTAAAGTGGGTGATTTTAGAAAAAATGCAGTGTCTAGGATTCCATGGCAATGATACCGGTTCAGATATGACATGTAAGAAGTTATGTAATGCCATTGAGTTCAATGTAAATATGGATCCCCTTTGGCCAAAAACAAATTTTATAGACCCATTTTTTATCAATTAGAGCATCATGATGCGATCATGAGAATCTAGATCTTTACCTGGCTGAGGGTACAAACAACTGTGCTGACAAGAGCACAACATCGGTCCTACTAATGAGTAGTCTTGCATCTAAATGGACTGATATTATAAGCTGATAACTAGCCTGAGCAACAGAATAGCCATGAAACCCTGTGATACTCAGCTAATCATGGGCTAGGGAGATCCTCATCTTCATAAAAACATCTTACCTTTCTGCATCATCAGAGTTCCTGGACCTATCTTCATCAATAACCAGTAAGTTACATCTTAGATGTCCATCTTTGAATAACATTTCCAACTTTTTGACTACAGTCCCCACTGTTTCATTGATTAGATCCACTTACCCAATTTCAGGGTGATGTCAATGACTAACATCTTATTCTTACCTGGATAAGCATGTCAAGTTGTTTTGGCTTATAAGGTTACCTCAATCGGGCGGAGGAATACCGCGGAACATCCAAGGGGGGATGTTTTGAGCTGTTGTGTTAATTGTGAAGTGATTCGGTATGTGTTGTGCAGTGAAAGTAAGATTAATTTCTTGTCAATACCGTGGATATCACCCCCACGTGTACGACCTGTTACTTAATCTACGTTCACTAGAATTGAAAACAACAAGCAGGAATGATTAATGCACGTGGATTTCGAAAATTATGTAATTCGATGAAGCAAAAGCCAAAGATGACTTTCACTAATGCAATTGTGTAAATCAAAATGCAAGTTCTTTTACCGAAATTATACAAAGGAGTTCTTGTGAATATCTTTTTAGAAGAGTAAAACATTCAAGTATGCTCCCTATATGAAAGCAAGCAAGAAATCTAAAAGAAACCCAAAAGGGTCCCACCGGGCGTGCCAAAATGTTTCGCTCGGAATGTTTCGGCTTCTGGGAATAGAGTTGCTTCTATCCTTTCATTCCTTTTAGAAACAGATAAGGGTTAGGGCTAGGAGGAATACCTGTTGAATGTCGAGATGGTGTGCGCGTACCGTAGAGAGAGATCAGGCTGATTGCGAAGAACTCCTTTTTGTCTTGGAAGGACTACCTGCAAATAAGAACACAAGACCACAAGATTTTGATTAGACAATAAATGAGGAAACTGCCTTGGGCCCAGGAAATATAAAAATTCCTTTCGAAGGTGGTCAGTTCCCCTGCTAATATGAATTAACACCAAAGATTATAAAATATCAATTTAATTGCTTCGTTGAAACAGGTAGGGGAAAGGCTGGTTTCTGGTTTTGAGTCACAATAACCGATGCCGGTTACTGATAACCGATATCGGTAGGGTCTATGTTTTATGGAACTTAGTTGGTTGTGGGGTGGTTGTTGGTAGTGGTTGTGTTGTTTGTAAGGCTAGTATATGGGTGATATTAGGTAATGAGGTGATGAGAAGGTAAATGAATGATAGTTAGATGCAATATGTTGCCGGGTAGTGGATCTAGGAATGGATTTGTGAGGACTGTGATTCAAAAGTCTAAGAAATATTATTAAAAGGACATGCAAGATGTAACTTACTGGTTATTGACGAAGATGCAGGTCCAAGAACTCTGATGACAAAGGCAGAACTGAGGTAGGATGGCCTAACACACAGAAGATGAGATATCTCCCTCCCGATGATTCAGCTGAGTATCACAGGGCTCTGGTATCCAGTTGCAGTCTTGGGCTTGATCTCCTTTGCTGCAAACTCTTCTTGTCTCTTCACTTGTCTCTGCTCAGCCAAGTAAAGATCCGGATTCTCTTGATCGCTCCTGATGCTCTCTCTCTGATCCAAAAATCCTTTCGACCTCTTGTTTTGGTTAGGGGAGCCCATTTACAGGGAACCGATGGCGGTTACGTAACCGACGGCGGTCGAGTAGGAACCGGTATCGGTTAGGAAAAAGCAGGCTATTTTTAGTAAAATAGCCCACTTTCCCTGCTTTTCTCCCGAGAGATTAGTTGCGGGCTTGGTCAAGTGACTAGAAGGTCGGTTTTGGGTGCGAGAAAGGGGTCATTAGTCATGGGTGTAGGTGTAGACCAAGTTATAGGTCTTAATTAGGTTAGTTTAGGGTTAGGACTAGGTCATGATGAGGTGGCAAAATGAGGTGGCAGGTAAGGTGATGTGGATTTATCAATTACAAGGTAATTAATAAATAATTGTGTAAGGTTTAGGTGATGAGGTTAGGTTGCGAAATGAGATGCGGGTCACAAGGGGTCGTAAGACACAAATTTGGTGTCTACAAGTGGATAAGGTGCCATCTTGGCAACTCGATGGTCAAGGAAGGAATATTCCTTGTGATGGAAGGATCTAGAAAGAAATCATTGCAGAAAGTGGAGAGCTCAGATGGGAAGAAGAATGCTCCATTGAAGGACCACATGGACACTTGGAAACCGATATATTACTTAAGGAAGGCATGGTGGTGGATGCTAAAATTATATATAGAGATGATCGAGTAGAAGAAAAGGGCATTAAGAGAGATACCAAGGGAGGCAGAGAAGAATAAGAGGAGAGGTGAAGCTCTATAGAAATAGTGATGGGTTTTAGGGATTATCATTAGGAAGGCTATAGGAGAGATGCCATATCTAGAGGGATGGGCCTATGAACATCTTTGTAATTTGGAGAGCATAGTTTAGGATTCTTATGTATAAGTCTTATCTACATTAAGACATTTGGTCTGTAATGACCTTGAGGAATGTAATGTGGTTACTGAATAGAGAGTAATATGAATATATGGATTTCTTTTAAAATATATACATTGTTCATGGGTATAAACCCTAGTTCCTTTTCTTTGTATTATCAGATATGTTATCTGTTTGATATTTTCCTTGTTATCTAAATGGATGCATTTATATAGTAACTCATTCTAAGACAATCAGAATGAATGCATGGTTCTTTGCCTTATTTCATCTAATATTATGATAGTAGGGGATGTATTCTCACAAAAATCACATAAAGGAGGGGCTCTACACCCACGCGTGCCTCAGGTGAGTTCCTAGAGCCTACTGGGTGATAGGCCGAGGCACATGGGATTAGACTGTTGTTTCTAAGGACATAAAAATGACTACATCTTTGTTCCATTGTCGGGGCCTCTTTTCAAATTTCTTGTGAGAAATGACATACATCTTGGTCCCTATGATGCATGATGACATAACCTCTGACCTTGGAGAGTGTTGAATCATGGTTCAAGATCACAGAGGATGAGTTTTCTCAAAGATTCAACACTAGACCTAAGTTTGATGCACGTAGATGGGTAGAAGAGAACATGTACCATGAGTTATACGTGACATTCTTATGCTATTTTCCAGTAGAAATATATGAATGGATTTCAGCATATGCATCTAGATCAAGTTGGTATTACAAATCACGCATATGGACCCAAGATGATTACTAGAGGCTGCAGGATGCAGATCTGACTTGGACACGTGTTGTTGATCACTGGTGGAAAGGATTCCTAACTAGTTATACTTAGAATGCACCATTTTTATGTATTCTTTCCCAAAGGTTGCTGAGTTTGAGTTTCTGAGGGAGCCAGAGGATCATTTTTACATGTTATCCCTTTGGCTATGAATATCTTGATCATTACCCTAAGTTTAGAGGAATTCCCTATGGCCAAATAAGATTGTCTGAGTGTTGGATGAGGAAGCTAGGGTGGTGGAAGATGGTGAAGATTGCGGCTGAAAAAGAAAGAGAAGAGAGATGACTCAAATATAGTGAAGCTTGTGAAAGGGAGATGGCTAGACAACACGAGATTACAAGTGTGATGTATCTATGGAGGTAGACGTTGCAGGAAGGAGTTGAGGTTCACACAGAGGATGTGGAACCTGAGAAGTCTAGGTTACCCCATCTTGGAAAGTGCAGAAGAGAAGCCCCTTTAACTTTTGATGAGATTTTGTCACATGGAGAAAGAAGAGCCTTCGGCGTAAATCTGAACCCACCTAGTGACCAACCCCTGGTGCTTGGTTTTCCAAATCAAGGAAGAAGTATTGATAATTTGGTTAGTATCGGTGGAAGTAATCGATATACGTCTAGGAGATGTAATTTCTTGTTTGGGACAACCATGGCTGTGAAAACTATTCCTGTATTTGGAGGAATTTTTTGACAAGGTGCAAATACACAAGGTTTGGGTATCACATCTGGAAGTGGTGTAGGACACATAATTGGTAGCGGGACAATATCACAAACCATCGGCCCACAGTTCAGTGGGATGTTGGGGACACTAGGCACAACCACTTCAGGCCATTTTCTGGCTATAAGAGGTGGATCTAGTGGTATAGGAGTTGGAGGACCTGGTGGACCTAGCATATTAGGATGATCTGATGGGTCAAGAGGGACAAGACCTGGTGGGTCAAGTGGATCTGGTGGGGGAGGAAACACCAGAGAAAACCAAGGTTCTGGATCAGGGGGACAAGGGACTCAAATACCTTTACAAGTATTCTTTGAGATTCATTTGCACTTACCGATATATAGAGTGATTGAGGATGCCACTAAACACATGCAAAAATGTTAATTTACTATGGTGCACAAAGGGAATCACAAACTTGGAGTGAAAATCAAGTCATTTTGCAATGATATTGCAAGGGAGCGTGCACAACTAGTAACGGAAGTATGAACAACATCAGATGGTGGTGGATTACACTGTGTTGAATAAAAAATTTGTAACATGGTTCCATATCCATGAGTCTGAGCAGAAGAGCATCAGCGCCCTGAAGGAGATCTAGAAAGAAATGACAGAGAGTGTGCAAGAGTACAACGCATGGCTCAAAAATCTCTTATTAAAACTATCTTATGAAATACACCCCTCTGAATATGCTCAATGATTTATTAAGGGATTGATAACATCATTTAGAAGGGCATTATCACACAAGACTTTCAAATACCCACACAAGGCCTTGGAAGCTACCCTACGTGCTGAGGCTATTGGGAGCATTGATACCAGTGTGATCCCTTTTCTGGAGGCTCAAATTACTGCAATGGCCAAGAAATTGGAGAAGTTGTCTGCAAATTCAACATATGAGGTTCATAGTGGGATTTGGTGCAAATTTTTTGAAGTGGAGGGGCATGCAAATGATATTTTCCCTTAGAATTCAATACACGTAATGGCAGTAGACTATGAGATTTTCCATGGGGATCATGGTGCAAATAGATGTACTCTACTAGAGCATACAATCCACAAGAATGTTTCTTGCTATTGTAAAATGTGTACCTCTACAACCTGTAATAACAAGGATTACATGATGATTGACCATATTCATGATGCTATTGATCTTGGTGTGTGCCAGACTAGCCTTGCAAGTAGTTCCAATGATGATGATCACCACTATGAAGGGCACGCAAAAGGGGGAACACACAGAAGAGGGTTTCATGGAGGATTTTTTGGTTGCAATAACCGTGGTGGGGGAAGAAGTGACTTCCTGAGGAACCTATTATAATTATAGATCGATGGAGCATTATAAATGTGAGTGTCCTGACCTACTGTAATTCTCATGATGTGAAAAAAATATAAGTACAAGGAGTGCCCTAAGTTGTTTTGGCACATGAGCCAACAATACCGGAAAGATAAAGGTTGGGATGATAAATATAAAGAAGGCCGACCCACAGTGGATGCCAAGAGTGGTTTGTGAGTCAGGATTAGAACCTATACTAGTGAAAATGTGGATGGAGGCCACACACACCAAGGAGATGCCAAAATAGAAACTGGTTGTTAGGGAAGAAGTGGTACATGGGAAGTATCCAGACCCTACTCATCAGAAGGAAGTGTATATCAAGAGACTATGGATGTGATTCAGAGTTTACAAGGGGAGATCCAATGTCTAAAGGAGCAGTCAAGGAAGTTATAAAAAATGAAGAATGTTGAGGCTTGGCAGAAGGATCTCGATGAGGTCAAGGAAGTGTGTAAAATGTTAAGGAAGGAGAATATTATTTGCTTGCTAGGAGAATGGCTATGGGAGAAGGTAACATGTACCCGAGTAGAATACAAAAGGAAGGTTTTGCATGAAAACCTTCCTCCTCCTGAAGTTGAATATGATAAGGAGATCACCTTGAATGCAGTTGTTGATGGTGGCTTCTAAGTAATATCCTCATTGACATGGGAGTGGAGGTCAATGTTCTCACCTTGGATGTATGGCATCAAATGGGAAGGCACATTACAACCATCTTTGAATGTGTTGTATATGGTGAACAAGAAAATGGAAATGTCCATTGGAGTCTTGAAAGATGTGGTTATCACTATTCAAGGAGACAAGGTCACTGGGGAATTTGAATTCTTGGCACTCACCGAGGAGGATAATTTCCCAGCATTACTTAGGTGCCCTTGGTGTTATAAGAAAAATTCCAACCTGTGGTTTAACAAGGGGTATATCAGTTTTGAGAACAAGGAAGAAAGGGTGATCATCCCTTTAACAGATGGGAATTCAGCACCCTATATTGAGCCCTTAGGAGAGGAATTCCTTGATAGAATCTATGTGTGCTCCATCAGAGATCCTAAGATAATTCATCCTACAGAAGGAGTTATCCAATTTGAAGATGCTCAGTCGATGAGTGATACAACTAGCACAACATGTGAAAATTGGGTGCATGGGACTTATGAGTTGATTGGGTGACAATTGAGAGGATATATAACAAGGATGATGAATGTGTGCTCAGTCAAGTACCTGAGAAGAAAGAAGCTACCAAGTTACTCCGGAGGAGCAAGCCCTGATGATTTCTTATGAGAAATGGAGGCTCAGTGGAAAAATGAGGATGAAAGAAGAAGTATGCTTAGTTATAACTTGCTTGGGACTGTAACACATTGGTGGGAAACACATCATGAGAGTCTCCTAGAATGGTGTGAGGTAAGAGTCACATTTTCTGTAAGGTTATGCAGAAGCAATGCCCACTATCATACAAGACTACCATGGAAAGGAACCCATACCTCGTTCCATATCCAAGCATGTGAGAAGGCCTGGATGGGAGGGCGCAGAAGCTTTACCACCTTTTATTATGGGTGCATAAGTTGTATTCCACTTTACAAGGTTGTGCGCATGCATGGTAAATCCACTTAGAGACACGCCGTCAGACAGGGAATTGGCAGGAGTTAACATCTGATCTCATTCAATCTTTTGAGTACTAGAGTACTAAACCATCAGTGGATAAGGCGTTGCAATTTGTCAAGTGCCTTATAATGGGATATATTGACAAGGTGGAAGATAGGCTACTAGATTTTTTACGTGAACCTATTTTAGAGACACACCTCAATGAAGAAGAATTTTAAGAAATACAACTTGAGTGTGCGTGCATTGAAAAGGAAAAAGGAAAGATGGTCTATGTAATAGATGGTGAAGAGATGGAAAGTACAGATGTTAACCATTCCGTAGGTATGTGTAAAGTCATAGATAACCCTGATGAAAAGCATGTGTGCCTACCATGAGCCCTTGAAAATGAATAAGGTTAACATTGGCTCAGAGGCAGAACCTAAGGAAGCTATCATTGGGGACTATTGGTCAGAGAAAGAAGTTTCAAAGATCATTGATCTATTACATGAGTTCCAGGATTTGTTCCCACATGGGTACCATGAACTCAAAGGTGTCCACCATTCCTTGGGGGAGATGAGGTTCAAATTGAAGGAAGGTGCATGCCCTATTCAGAAGAGACCCTATCGAATGAATCCAAACTTACGCGTAAGATTCAAGGATGAGATAGATAAGATGATTGCTTCATGCATCATTGAGGCTGTGGAAGAACCAGAATGTATAAGACCAATGGTCATCAATATCAAAAAGGATGGAAGAATACGGATCTGTGTTGACTACAAGGACCTGAATTTAGTATGTGTCATTGATCCTTTCCCAACCTCCTTTACTAAATAAATTCTATAGGAAGTAGTTGGGCGTGAGGTCTACTCTTTCACAAATGGGTTCTCAGAGTATCACCAAGTCAGGATTGCAAAGGAAGACCAGAGAAAGATTACTTTCACCACTGAGTGGGGAAGCTTTGCCTATACGGTCATGCCTTTTGGATTGAAAAATGCACATGTTGTATTCCCATGCATTGTGGTACAAGCATTTTAGGACTTCATCCATAAATTTATTCAAGTCTACTTGGATGAATCGAGTGTGTACAGCCTGGTAAAATACCATTGTAATAATTTGAGGCTGATGTTTGAGAGATGTCGGTAGTTGAGGATATCCCCCAAAATCAAGAAATGTATCTTTTCTACTCCATTTGGAACCTTTTTAGGGCATATTATATGTAAGGAAGGATTACTAGTGGATCCCTCCAAAGTTGTAGTTATTGTGGGATTAGGGGAGCCTACTAGTCAAAGCATAGTGCAGGGATTTCTTGGGCATATGGGGAACTAAAGGAAATTCATCAAAGGATATTCCAAGATCGTCATGCCCTTGTAAGAATTTCTAAAGCATAAAAGTGCCTTTCATTGGGGAGAGGCACAATAGAAGGCATTTGACACTTTGAAAGATAGATTTATCACTATGCCCATACTACTTTTCCCTTCACGGGTTAAGCCTTTCCATGTGCATGTTGATGCCTCAGAAACAACCATTGGAGTAGTACTAACACAACCTGGTGAGGGGATTGTTGGTCACCCCTTATTTTTTGCAAGTAGGAAGTTGATACTAGCAAAACATAATTACACAACTACTGAGTGTGAGGCACCATCAATGATCTACGTGTTGCATAAGTTTAGGTAGTATCTGTTAGAAAAACCTTTTATATTCTACACATAACACATGACACCGAAGTATTTGGTAAATAAGCCCATTTTGCAAGGGTGCATATGTCATTGGGTCATGTTATTTCAGGATTTTGAGTTCACGATGATTGTAAAACTAGGAAAAAGTAATTCGGGACCTGAGCACTTATCAATGATTAACTTAGGAGAGGATGCACAGAGTATTAAGGATACAATGTTAGACACGCAACTATTTAGGTTATGGCGCGTGCCCTCGAAATTGGAAGATATTGTGGTATTTCTTAAAATAGGTGTGGTGTTGAATGGAATGAAGGCTTTGGAGAGAAAATAGTTAGCAATATGTGTCGCGCTCTACATGTTGATTAGTAGATATCTGTATAAGTTAGGCCATGATGGTGTTATGTGATGATACATATTAGAACATGAATTCATAGTGGTTATAGAGGAATCGCATGGTGGGATTACAGGAGGACAGTATGCAGGAAATGTAACCATGTGAAAGATTCTACTCGCAGGACTCTAGTGGGTGACCATCTACCAGGATTGTATTGAATTTTGTAAGGCCTGCGACCATTTTCAGTGCTTGGGAAAACCTGGTAAGAGGGATGAGATGCCATTAAGGATGATAGCCAATGTAAATCCATTTGGAAAGTGGGAAATCAACTTTTTAGGACCAATTTCACCAGTCGTGCGAAGGATTGGTTCACGGTATATCATTACTTGCAATTATTACTTGACAAGATGGGAAGAGGTAGCACATAAAAAGGATTGCACTGCAGCGATAGATGTTAGATTCTTATGGGAAAACATAATTAATAGGTATAGATGTCCATTGAGCTTGACTAGTGATAAGGGTACACATTTTCTCAATGAAATAGTCAAGATTATGCTAGCAGATTTTATGGTGGCCCATCACAAGACTACCCCTATTATCCACATGTAAATAGAACTTTTGAGGCATTTAACAAGATACTAAGTCACACGTTGACAAATATTTGTGATGTCAGAAGACAGGATTAGGATGATAAAGTATCATCATTCTATGGACATTCATGATAACCTACAAAAGATTGAACAAGGCCACACTATTTCAATTGGTGTTTGGCACAGATGTTATTTTTCTCGTTGAATTCATGTTACCATCGCTATGTATAGCGAACGTAGGAGGATTGGCCGATGAAAAAGCACTCAAAGAAAGGATTGATAAGTTGATGCAGTTAGATGAGAGAGGATCACTTGCTAGATGGAGTCAGAAGACTGAAAAAACTAGACAAAAGGCATGACATGATCGTCATATAAAGAACAAGAAGTTTGAGGTTGGGAAGATGGTTCTTTTGTATGATTCCAAGTATTTGTGCCATCCTAGGAAGATAAATCCCATTGGTTGGTCCCTTACATCATCTCATACATCCTTGATTCAGGTGCATGTTAGTTACAAGCGTTGGATGTGACGAAGTTACCTAGCCATTTCAATGGGAGTATGCTAAAGCCCTACTATAAATAAGCCTTCCTTGTGTTTGAAAATAAGGTAGTATTGCTAGTTAGCTTATGATTTCCCTTTATGCATTTTTCTTTTTTTTTATGTTCTCTTTCTTGTTAATCATTCCTTTCCATTGTTCTGTTTTGTGGCTTGTGCACCAATAACTACATTATTTTAAAAAGGTTACATATACGCAAAGGACTATGCATCTCTTTTAGTGTGGGGTGGAGTGGTGCGAAGTGAAGTATAAGCTAGCAGTAAAAGTTAAAATGGCTTAGTTGAAGGATAGAAAGTGCATGGTAAAATAGTGGATGAGAATGGTTAGTGTCAATAGATGAGAATGGTTAGTGTCAGTATAATGCTTTATAAAGACCACGTATAGAGAAGGGAAAGTGTAGGAACAACATGAGGTAGGTGAAGGGCAACAAATGGTGAAGGAAGAAAAGAGGTGCCTTTGACGACCCAGATGCGCATGTAAGAGTCTTTGGTCAGAAGGATTTTTGCATGCCAAAGGTTGTAAAGAGTTTTTGTGTAGGATGCATGGGTAAGGGTGTTTAAGTTCATGTTGTTGAAAAAGCTCACAGCACCCCTGGATGCAAATCAGGATTCTAAGCATTTGATGTTTAGGCATCCAGTGTGATTGCACAACATGGAATCCTTTCTCCAAGTGTGGGACTTGTAAAGATGAGAAAAGATTCTCCAGAGAAGGCTGGTTCCTATTCCTCTGTTCAGATGCACACAAAAAATGCAAAGGATTTGCTAAAACCTAATCTAACTTGCCAAGGAGAAAGGGTAAGAAAATGCATAGAATAAAACCTAAACTACATGAGGTGATGCACCGAGGAATGTTAGAACACTTGTTTTGCCAGTTATTTAACACAGACCACATAGATGTATACAAAAACCATGCACAGGTAACCAAACTGCAATAAGAGATCAAAATGACAACAATGAATACATGAGAGGGTTGAGAGTCATCACAACACATATATTATTGCTCAAGAGTCGATACAGTACATTGCAGTGGAAAGAGGCAAAAAAGATTCATTACAACCCAATGGGAGGTTTGAGCTCCACAATTTCTCTTGCAGGCGAGGGAAGAAGGGAGGATGCAAAACAAGAATGTTGACCCCAGGAAGAAAGGAGCTCTTCTTTACAATATATATCAAGAAATGAGAGAGGGAAGAGAGAGGAAATCCAGAATCTACCCCAACCACTTCTTGGTAGCATTTAAAATCATCTCATTATGACAAAAGTGGTGGATCCTAGAAAAATGGCTAACTGTCTAACAGGAGTGGCGAGCTGTCTGTTGCATTGAAAGTTGGTCGTTGAAGCATTACTTCTATCTATGGTTGCCAGAGACATTTTCTTAATTTTATCCCTCCAAAGTGAACCAAAATGTGAGATTGATCCAGAATCATGTAGAGAATTTCAACAGCTTTCCGTTGATATAAAGAACGTGCAAATCTGAGCTCTGGATCAAAAGTTTATGGAGGTCTGAAGATTTAGGGCACAAAACAGCCCAAAAACAGAAGGGAGGGGCCAAAAATCTTTTCCCGCACTCTGCCATCTGGACGACACGTGGCAGGCTCTGGTTCACTAAGCAATTTTTTTTCTCTCCACCTTTTCGCGGGCTTTTCTTGTGGGCCCTTTAAACTTGGACATGTGGCACTATTTCATTGGTTCGGATCAGTGCTCGAAAAATCACCCCTTTGACCTTTTGGACCTTTTTCCTTGGTAACACGTGTCATGCTGTGATTTGTCCACGGGCCTGTCGGATTTTCACGTCCAACATTCCTTTTGTCCTGAGATGTCCCAGTGCTTCGCGGGATAGAATCCTCCGATCCGCCTGAAATGTCTTCCTCGTCCCTTTTCGGCCGGTGACACGTGGCGTGATCTGATTGGCTTTCGTGCTCCTTTGGCTATCTTGTGTCCCGTGCGCCCCTTTGTCCCACTTGTCCTTGTGCTGAAGTTTCTTGTTTCGGCCGATCCGGCTGGTTCGCGTCCTCCATGCACTTTTTTCTTGCTTGCTCCTGGTAAAGGACTTGGACAAATTTTCTTTCTTTCGGTCGATTTGGGCATTTCGCGTCCATTTGTCCCAGATGTCCCTTTTCTGTTTGGGCCGCCTGGAGGCTTTTCGGTCGATCCACGCCTTCCACATATAATTGTTCCAACTATCCCAAAGGTGGCCTTGAGTAGGACTTAGCCAATTTTACGATTTTCCCCTGAATCAATCTACTTGCTTGGAACTAAAAACTCTGATGCATGTTATCAAATTAACTATGGGGGGGTGAAATTTGGATAACAATTTGGTGAATTTTCGGGGTCACCTATCTGCTAGGTAGAAGATCAGTGGCCTTTAAGTGATCCATTGGGCATGGAGTCATAAAAAATAACCTGAAATGAGCTTGATGCTGCAACTCCCTCTACGAGAGCACGCTGAACTGTAGAAAAACTCAATCTAGGAGCGACAAAACCTGTGCCAAAGCACTTAGGGAAACTGAAACCTAACTACAACAAGACAATGTGCATACGCACTTAGAGGAATTGAAATCTAGGCTAATATTTACAAGGGTGAACCTTTTATTTTCAGTAGCAATGTTTGAGATAGATTCCATTGACTGGAATCTGCAGTTCTTCACCGTCCAATGTAGCCAATTGGAAAGCATTGCTGCTCTTGCACTTCGTGACCATGTATGGGCCACTCCAAATGGCATCAAATTTTGAATGCCTTCCCAGTTTTTCCCTGATCCACATCCCATTTCAACACTAGATCTCCAACCTGGAAGATCTATCTCTTGGCCTTCCTATCAAAGGTCTTCTTGATCAAAGCTTGATCCTTTTCCATTGCTTGGGATGCCTGATTCTCTAATCTTCTTGTAGCTCCATCAACTCTGCATACCTCACCTCCATGGGCTCAAATTCAAGTAACTCCAACTGCTTCATGAGTTCCAATGTTGGCAACTCAAGTGACATGGGCAAGATTGCCTCTCTTCCATAGACAAGCCTGAATGGAGAAGTTACCTGTGGATCTTTTGGGAGTGATCCTGTCAGCCCATAAGGCTGATTTCAGCTTGGTATGCCAAGACCTTTGATTCTCATCAAGAGTTCTCCTAATGATCCTCAACAAGTTCTTGTTTGTAGACTCGGCCTGGCCATTACCCTGAGGGTAATAGTTTGATGAAGCACTTAGGTAAATACCATTCTTGACAGCCCACTCAGTTACCTTGGATCCAATGAATGCCAATGCATTGTCTGAGATTATTGTGGCAGGTACACCAAATCTGGTTGTTATTCCCTCATAAAAGTCTAAGATGCTAGACTCATTTTCCTCTTTGAGTGCTACTGCTTCAGTCCATTTGGTGAAGTAGTCTGTGGCTGTCAAAATCCATTTGTGCCCTTGGCTTGAATTGGGATTAATGACTCCAATGAAGTCCAAACCCCATTGCATGAATGGCTGGTCAACTAAGATTGGATGCAATGGAAGGGCAGCAAGTCTCTCTTTTCCTGTGAAGAATGCACAATTCTTACACCTCTTGATCCATGCGTAACAATCACTGAAGATTTTAGGCCAATAATAACCAGCCTTCATAATTTTTAGAGCTGTCACTCTTGCCGTAAAATGGCCGCCAGCTGGTCCACCATGAAACTCTTCCAACACCCTTTGAATCTGACCTGTGCTAATGCATCTCAGCAGCACTCCATTTACATCTTTCTTGAACAAAACTCCATCAACAATGGCATATGGACAGCCTGTAATCTGAAGTATCTCCTTTGGGTCTTGTTCATCTCTGGAGGGCATAGGCCTGTCTGTAGGAAGTGTATCATATTCTGAGTCCAACAAGGAGTAGGCACATCATCATTTTCATGTTCTTGGCCATCCTGCAGTACCAAGACAACCTCTTTTTCATTACCTGCTTCAACTTGTTGACTCAAGGCTAGCTGTTCACATAGTCCCTTTCCACGTACTAGTTTGGTGACCTTGATCTCGATGTCATATTCCATGACACGAGTGATCCACCCTGCACGCTTCTCATTCAGATCCTTGTTTAGAAGGAAGTCCTTGACTCCCGCATGAGAGACCAATAATTGGATCTTGTTGTTTGAGACTAGGTGCTTGAATTTCTTTAAGCTCCTGATCACTGCAAGTACATGCTTTTCAATGAAAGAGTATCTAGTTTCGTATTCCTCCAAGCCTTGACTGAAGAAAGCAACTGGTTGTTCTAATCCTTCTTTGTTTTGTTGTGCCAGGATTGCAGAAATTGTGTCTCCACCACCAAAGGCATATAGCACGAAGTCCTTGGAGAAGTCTGGATTGACGAGAGTTGGGGCTTGAGATATAGCCTCTTTTATTGCCTCAAAACTTGCCTTGCCTTCAGATGTCCACTTAAATGCCATGCTCTTCTTTAACATCAGCGTTATTGGCTTTACAAGAGCTGCAAAGTTTGGAACAAACCTGTGGAAAAAATTGATCCTTCCCAAGAAGCTTTGAAGAGCCTTCTTGTGACTTGGCAATGGCAGTGCTTGAATTGCTTCAACCCTTTCTGGGTCAATTGTCAACCCTTCCTTTGAAACAATATGGCCTAGAAGTTTTCCCTCGTGAGCCAAGAATATGCACTTTTTGGGATTCAATGATACCCCAAATCTTCTACATCTCTGAAATACTTGCCTCAAATGAAGAGGTGATCCGCTGCATTTTTTGAGAATACAGTGATGTCGTCAAGATATATCAGAACTATTTTGTTGATCAACCCCTTAAATGCCATATCCATTGCCCTTTGGAAGGTGGCTCCAGCATTTGATAGTCCAAATGGCATCTTCTTGTAGGCATAGGTCCCCCATTTGGTGGTGAAAGCCGTCTTGAATTGGTCATCTTCTTTCACCATCACCTGATTATACCCTGAGTAGCCATCTAGGAGAGAGAATCTCTCTGAACCGGATACTACTTGCAATATTTGTTCCATTGAAGGAAGTGGGTAATGGTCTTTGAGAGATGCCCTATTGAGGTCCGGAAAGTCTACACACAACCTGATTTCTCCGCTCTTCTTCCTGACCGGAACCAAGTTTGCAACCCAGCTTGAGTGCTTGATCGGGAATATAATGCTTGCCTCTATTAGCTTGTTTAGCTCTTTCTTCATTAGAGGCTCAATGTGAGGGTTGACAGGTCTCTGCTTCTGCCTGATGGGCTTGGCATCTGGATCCAATTCTATGGTATGTTGTGCCAACTTCGGATTGAATCCTCTCAAGTCTTCATAGCTCCAAGCGAAGACATCTGGAAATTCTTGGCAAAGCTGTATGAAATCTGATTTCTCCTGCTCAGTGGCCACTTTACCAATTTGAAGTGTTTTGCCTTCCCCAACCAGAATTGGCTCTGAATCTTCTCTCTTGACCTGTATGTTAGCCTTTTCCTTACGGAACTGGTCGTTAGGGTTGAAGATAGACTCCAACGTTACTAAACCCTTGGGAAGCTTGTTTGTCCGCAGCTGCACTACTTGATCCCCATACTGCTGCTCTAGTCTGTCCTGATTTCTAGCTGAGAATTCAGCCTCTTCTTGTAAAAAATTGATGATCTGTTGATCATTCTCAAACACCTGCCAGCTTGTGTTATTATCTGGAACTGCTGGCCTCACAATCACATGGATATGTGGCTGTGTTTTTTCCCTTCTGATGTTGTCAACCACATCAAACGTTGCTCCAACTGCTGCGAGCCTATCTGCGGCTTCATTTTTCTTCCTGGGTATGGACACAATGTTGAAAGCTTCGAAATCCTCAATGAGGTCCCATACCCTATTCTTGTAGCTCCTCAGCAAGTCGTTCTTTGTAGCATGTTGTCCCCTAACTTGGTTGACGATTAGCTCGCTATCCCCAAACACCTGCAAGTTTCTTTATCCCTTTTTTCCTAGCCCAATGAAGTCCATGAATCAAGGCCTCATATTCAGCTGTGTTGTTTGAACAAGAAAACTGGAAACGAAAAGCTGAATAATATTTGATGCCTTGAGGTGAAACAAGCATGGCTCCACCTCCTGCACCTTGCCTACTCCTTGATCCGTCAAAAAATAACCGCCATACCTCATTGTCATCCATTATGGCTTGGCTTGGTGATGCTAGGAACAGGTTGATTTTCTTCGTGTATACAATAGACTCCCAGCTCAGATTCTTCTACTTCTTGATAGGGATCAAAAGCATGTATCTTGTTTTCCCATTCATCGAGAGTTAGGTTTGGGATACTTCCAACCTTGGTGTCAGCCTCATCAGTACTTAGGGTGATCTTCTTGATCAAATGCTGAGCAATTGGCATTAATCTGACTAGGAGTGTAAGGCTCAATATGGAAGTTTGCAATAGGTTCAGACCTAATTGTAGCCTTAGTTCCATACCTTGTTCTAAACAACATGTGAGACCAATCAGCAGACAAATACCCCCCAATCTTGGCTGTAAAGTCCCTTGACAAGCAAAGGGCAAAGAGTGGTGGAAGGTCTATGATTGATATATCTTGTAAGACAACAACATTTGGACATGCATGCAAGGTAAGACTCAAGTTTTTAATCACTCCAACTGTTGCTATTGCTGTCCCATCCAATTGCACTACCCCTTTAGATATTACTTCATATTGGAGACCCAGCTGATCAGCTATTTGCTTGGGCATCACTGAGCTACTTGCCCCGGAATCAATCATGCAATTGTGTACTAGTTTATCCCCAATGATTAATGAAACATAGAAAGGAGGGGGCTTCAACATTTTACCTTGTTGCCCTCCATGGCTTCCTTCAGGCTGGGCAGCATTTGTAAGCACTTTGTCTTGCATCTGAACCTGCTGATTCGAAGTTGTCCAATCCTTCATGGCAGCTTGCAGCAGATCTCTTTGTCCTGGGATGGATAGGGATTCCCACATTGATATATTGACGTTAGTCTTCTTCATCTGTTCAATGATACTGAACGGGGATGAAGTATCCTTTTGTTGTCCCTTGGTTTGTACACTTACTCCTTGTACGTGGGCAGCAACAGCTGGCATTTGAGTTGGCCTAGGGGCTGTTCTTGGCTGCCCTTGTGTATTTGGAACTAGACTCTGCTTGCCAATCATTTGTGGAGCCGTGGAAGGTTGTGGATTGGCTGGGGCTAATGGTTGTTCTTCACCCAAATTTCTCCTCTTTGACCTTGTGTTGGCTGCGACACCTTGAGAAACTGCTTGATTCATGCCACAAAAATCTTCTGCTTGCCAGTTCACCAACGTGGTGTCATTTGGGGCTGATTGTTGTTGGAATGTTTCTTGTTGTTGACTGTTTCCTTGACTTCCCTCGCCCTCCACACCAGTAGTTGTCACCATCAGTGCTTGATTGAGAGCACCATTGAAACACATGGATTGGTTATGAGGCTCGTTGCATGGAAAGCACCAGTCATATTCCTGAGCAATGTTGTTTTGTGTTGGCACTAATGCCTTAGAGGTAGATATAGCATTTGGATTATAGGGCTGGAATGGTCTATTAGCGGGAGGCCTTGTTTGATTCACATTTGCAACTGGATTAGGTGGTCTTTGTGGTTGGTATGGCTGCCTATTAGGCTGAGCTTGAGGTTGATAGGAAGGTCTGAAACCTTGGGCTTGTTGCCTCTTAATAGTAACCAGCTCATTTCCCAAATTTTGCAACTGTTTCATGACCTCTTGGAGTTCATTTGAAGCACTTGGAGATGAAGTGGAAGCTTCATTTGAACTCTGATTTCTAGGAGTGGGAAAAGGAGCCAAAGTGGGTGCTTGACTAGTGCTTGGATTTTCTAAGTTTGGATACAAAGGCATGGGAGGCCTAGGAGCCAGTTTACCAGCTTGAATAAGACAGTTTTCAGCTCTAATGGCAATGCTATAAGCCATAGGGATTGTTGTGCCTCCCATGGACTGAATTAACATAGAAATATCAGAATTCAAAGCTTTAAGGTAATATAGAAAAGCACCTTCTGCTGTTGGCCTGACTGCCACTGGAATCCTATCCCAAGACCTTTGAAATCTGAAGTTGAAGTCAGTCAGCTGCTCATTGGGGGCTCTCTTGATAGTTGTCAGCTGCTCCAAAAGAGACAAGTTGTCTCCCTTCTCTCCAAATTGCTCGTGAAGTGCAATACATAGCTGATTCCAGTTTGTGATAGAACCAGCTCCAAGGCTCCTAAACCATTGCAATGCTTTACCCTTGAATGAAGATGCCAGTAATTTGATAGCCACTTGCATTTCATTGATTTCATGGATTGCACAAAGGTTAGCAATATCTTTAACATGATCACCTGGAGTAGTCTGATTTTCTCCAGTGAAGTAGGGAATGTTCTTCAAGGCTGCAATAGGAACTGGATGCTGTGCATTGAGAGCAAGTGGGCTGCTGCCTGTGAAGTTGACATAGGGATTGTTCTGAGCCATTCTAATCGGTCTTAAAACCCTTGTATACTGAATGAAAGGCCTGTCAGGTGGAGGAGTTGAGAGAGTTCTGTTTGGTGGAGATGGAGACCTTTGAATCCTTCTTCCTCTTTGCCTTCTTCTTGGAGATAACTGCAGGTATTCAAACAACACTTCTTCTTCTCCAACTCTTGACCTTGTGGTGATTCTTCTCATGAGTTTTCAGGCCTGCACTGCTGAAACCAGTTGATTCTTCCCCTTGGAGTCGCCAGATATGCAAATAAAAGCTCTTATAAGAAATAAAACTGCAGCAGATGCATATCAACTTTGCTGCAATAAAAAATGAGACCTCTAGTGTCCCACCGGGCGTGCCAAAACTGTTGTTGCAGACTCACAGCACCCCTGGATGCAAATCAGGCTTCTAGGTTGATGTTCAGGCATCCAGTGTGATTGCACAACATGGAATCCTTTCTCCAAGTGTGGGACTTGTAAAGATGAGAAAAGATTCTCCAGAGAAGGCTGGTTCCTATTCCTCTATTCAGATGCACACAAAAAATGCAGAGGGTTTGCTAAAACCTAATCTAACTTGCCAAGGAGACAGGGTAAGAAAATGCATAGAATAAAACCTAAACTACAAAGGTGATGCACCGAGGAATGTTAGACACTCGTTTTGTAAATTTAACATAGACCACATAGATGCAATACAAAAACCATGCACAGGTAACCAAACTGCAATAAGAGATCAAAATGACAGCAATGAATACATGAGAGGGTCGAGAGTCAATCACAACACATATGCATTACTTGCTCAAAGATTGATACAGTACATTGCAGTGGCCAAGAGGCAAAAAAATCACTGGCATTACAGTTTCCAATGGGAGGTTTGAAAGCTCCACAAATTCACCTTGCAAGTGAGGGAAGAAGGGAGGATGCAAAACAAGAATGTTCAACCTCTTAAATGAGCTCCTCTTTACAATATATATCAAGAAATGAGAGAGGGAAGAGAGAGGAAATCCAGAATCTACCCCAACCACTTCTTGGTAGCATTTAAAATCATCTCATTATGACAGAAGCGGTAGATCCTAGCAAAACAGCGGGCTGTCTAACAAGAGCGGCGAGCTGTCTGTTACATTAAAGTTGGTTGTTGAAGCATTACTTCTATCTATCACCACGTGTCAGAGACATTTTCTTAATTTTCTCCCTCCAAACTGCACCAAAATGTGAGATTGATCCCAGAATCATGTAGATAATTTCAACAGCTTTCCGTTGATATAAAGAACGTGCAAATCTGAGCTCTGGATCGAAATATATGATGATATGAAGATTTAGAGCACAAAACAGGCCAAAACGGATCGGCGGGCAAAATTTTAAATTCTTTTCCCGTGCTCTGCCATCTGGACGACACGTGGCAGGCTCTGGTTCACTGAGCAATTTTCTTTCTCTCCACCTTTTTGTGGGCTTTTCTTGTGGGCCCCTTAAACTTGGACACGTGGCACTATTTCATTGGTTCGGATCAGTGCTCGAAAACTCGCCCCTTTGACTTTTTGGACCCTTTTCCTTGGCAACACGTGTCATGCTGTGATTTGTCCATGGGCCTGCCGGATTTTCACGTCCACCGCGTCTTTTTGTCCCGGATGTCCCAGTGCTTCTGGGACAAAATCCTCTGATCCACCTGAAATGGGCTTCCTTGTCCCTTTTCGAGCCGGTGACACGTGGCATGATCTGATTGGCTTTCGGCTCCTTCGGCTATCCGCGTCCCGCGTGCCCCTTTGTCCCACTTGTCCTTGTGCTGAAGTTTCTTGTTTCAGCCGAACCGTTCGCATCCTTGGTTCGTCCCAAATGTCCCCTCCACATACAAATTCTTCTGGTTGTCGGCCCGCGTCCTCCGCACATTTCTCCCAAATGCACCCAGTAAAGCTTGACTGGGACAAATTTTCTTTCTTTCGGCCGATTCGGGCATCCACGTCCATTTGTCCCAAATGTCCCTTTTCTGTTTGGGTCCCAACCTGGAGGCTTTTCAGCCGATCCGTGCCTTCCGCTTATAATTGTTCCAACTGTCCCCAATACTTAAGCAGGACTTAGCCAATTTTACGATTTTCCCCTGAATCAATCTACTTGCTTGGAACTAAAAAACTCTGATGCATGTTATCAAATTCCCAACTCTGGGGGGTGAAATTTGGATAACATTTTCTTTATGGAATTAGCCACAAGTAGATGCTAAGTAAATTGGTCACTATGACATAGTATTTATCTGTTGAGAAAGGAAGACTCCAAAAAAAAATACATAAGGTCAGGTGAATCATTATTTTACCTTATGATTATAAAGTGGAAGAGATCTTGTGAACTAGGGCATCCAAAATTATTTGTGTGAAGGAAGAAGAATCATAGAGATCTAAGTGCCCAACTAGGTTGATCTGTGAACCAAAGTGGAAGGAGTAAATGAGTGTGGGGAGAGTTATTTTGGAGTATTCCATCTTGTGGAAGGGTTTTCCTAGTTAGGGTTTGGTAGCTATGGCATAGAGGTAGGAGGATTATTTGTAGAGTTTATCTTGAGAGTTTAGCAGAGTAGTAGAGCAGAGCAAGGAAGAATTTAAGTTTTAACCTGACAAGTAGAATGGTACCAAAGAAGGAAACCATCTTGCCAAAGAAACATAAGGGAAAGGGAAAAGGAAAACAAACCATTGTCATCACTAGTTCCAATGAAGAGTGGTATGCAAAAATGTAATACCCAGATGGAGTGTTGCTAGGGAAAGAGTGGGAATCACACTTGAGGAAGATGGTTGTAAGTGACTACAATCATCACATGAGCACTACATAAAAAGAGATGGTGTTGGAACTGGTTCATCCAACTAACAAGAGGACACTAGAAGGAATGTCGATCTACAATGATGAAGTGAAGGTGAAGTTGGAGAAGTTTAGGTTGCTGCAACTATATGAGTTGCCCTATTTTGGCAAGCCCAAGTGGTTATACCAGTGGTTGATGTTGTGTGTACATGAAGACCACTTCTATTTTACAGGCCACAAAATGCACATAACTCCTCAACTCATATCAAATTTCACTGGCCTGATTTGCGAAGGAGACTCCATAGATGACGACTTGGATGATAAGGAGGCCATCAAGGAAACTATGAAGGCCTATGACTATAAGAAGGGTTTACGCTACTTTGATATCAAAAATATCCCCAACCCAATTATGAGAATGGCCATGCACTTGGTTACCAAGCTAAATGATCATGAAAAGTGGAAAGAAGTGAACAAGGCATGGTTGAATGTATGCCAAAAGATTTCTGAAGGCACCATTTACAACTTATCTACCTACATTGCAAATGAGATCATTAGCAGCACACAGGAAGGAGAGAAGATATTGTTCAGAAACATTCTCCTCACCATCATCTTCTTAGAGATTGGAGTGCCTGATGGGCCAGAGAAGTTCATATGGGAGTATCCAGAAGAAAATCCCTCACCCATAAATTTTTTTGAGAAATATACTTGTGAGACCATGACGGCCACTCACAAGGCACACCTGGAAAAATGGTACAAGCGGATGCGTGATGTATTCAGGGAAGAGTGGAGGATACCTGAGTAGTTACTCATGCTCATAGATAAAAAGGATAAGTTTTTTATATATCAGCACTTCTAAATAGGAAGATTCACCTTAAAAAATGGGACTAAGAGTCCATGGTGCAAGCTACCATTTTCTTTCACCATGCAATACTTCCAAGTGAGGGTCAACCATTTTAAGGAGGCCAAAAGACTAAGGTTTGACCTTGGTGAGGTAGACTAATACCACTGTGAGCTATGCAGGAAGCTTGTGTACCCAAAAAAGTGTGCATATGTGGAGAAATATATCTTCCATGAAGTGCAGATGATGAAACAAATAATGTTGTCATTCATCAGAAGAGCTGCAACAAGGGTATAATTGGGCATAAGACCAAAGTTTGAGAAGGGAACCTACCTAGATAATGATGTCTCCATTCCAAAAGAAATATAGGTAGAAAGAAGGCCTCCTTAAAGAAGAGGAAGAGAGAAGAGGTGTAGGAGAAGAAGGCACCAACTGTGTAGACAACACATCCTGTGGACATGCTGGAAACAAGAGCTAAGCCAATTATTTACACGCACAAGAAGAATTCCCTAGTAAAGGATAAGACCCCAAAAGAAGAGGCACTTGAGAAAGAGGATCCCCTCACAAGAGAAGATTTGTCAAGGAAGGAGTCACCTACTGAAGATAAAGAGAGGGAAGAGTCTCCTATACTGGAATCACCAGTTACGAAGAAATAGAAGGTGAAAGAGAAGGAAGATTCAGAGGAAATAGAGGACTTGGAGTCCTATAGGGGTGAGATGGATGACAATGAGGATGAAGAATTTCATAATCATCCCATGTATGATATACATGATTCAGAAGAAGAAGGAAGTGAAGGGAAGAATGATGAGGAAGAAGAAGATGCTCAAGGCAAGGGGTTAGCGAAGAAGTAGACACAAATGATCAGAGGACCCCAAGCCTTACCAAGGAGCAGATAGAAGAATCCATGGAGAGAGAAGTGGAAGGAATCATCAAAAATTTAGTGGAATAGGAATTAGATCACAACACATATGAAGTGATGAAGGAGATTGAGGAAGAAATAATTGGAAAGGAGTATGGCAGCATGGGCAGAGGCCCTAGCCTAGTAGTAAGCTTTCCAAAGGCTACGTGAATAGGTGGGAAGAGTGTGGTGGGAGCCCAAGGGAAAGGAATTGGTTACATCAATGATCTAAGAAAGGTTCTATGTGTGCGCTTCTAGAGCACCATGCCAATAGAACAACTCCTAGCCATGCCCTCAATGGTACGTGAAAGGTGCATACCCACAAACCAGGAAGATGTTATCTTGGGCATTTGAATCCCATGTTGATGAACTTGAGTTCAAGGTAAGCTAAGGGATGCTAATGAAAATTCCAGAGACAAAAGGGATAAACCCCCTGGTTAATGCTCAATGGTTGTTAGATGAGAAATTATGTAATGCACTCAACAAGGTTTTAGTTGAGGTTGAGGCCAGACTTTTTGGAAGGAATGATAGGGTGAGATTCCTAGAGATAGAATTAGAGAAGAAGGAGGAGGAACTTCTCAAGAAAAGCAAGGACCTGAAGCAAGAAGATATAATCAGTGCACAAATAAGGCATGAACTGAAAGAGGAGAAGGAAAGGGTACGTGAATTACACAATAAAATTGAGATAATTATGGATGCTATTGTCCTAAAGCATCTCAACCTAGCACCATCAGAAAAAAATGAATCAACCTTGCAGTGCCTAAAGGACTTAACTTGCACCCTCACTATGGAGAGGTTGCCGCTTGCCTTAGAGTCCATAGAAGAGGTGTTGGTGAGCCAAGAGAGAGAAGACAAGATGAAGGTCATAGGGATTTTTTCTCAGTATACCAAACTCCTTGTCGATGTGAAGTCTGCCATGTAAGTTGTTGAAGCTACCTATGATAATTGTGCTGATAGAGATAGAGTAGCAAGCATCTTGGTCACTACACATGAGACGAAACTCAAGGAGTTCCAGGATAAGAATAAGGGGAACATAGCAGAGTGGGATAGGATCCTTGCTAGGGTGGAGAAGAAATTAGAGGCTATAGAGAGATTTCAGGGCTCAATTAAAAACCGGCTGAAGGAGTTATACCCCCAGATCACCTGTAAGATGGACACCCTTGAGGATTTGGGAAAACAACTAGAAGGGATTGTTGAAACAATGAGTGCCAAGGGGGAAGGACTAATATTTGAAGAGGTAAACGCCCTAGTAGATGACCTCTGTCAGAAAGTGTAGAATGAGGTTAATGCCTGGGAGAAGCTAGAGGTAAATATAGGGAAGGATTTCCCTCTCCTCCTTAGACAATGAACTTGTTCTCCTTCATTTCCCCATTCTTTCATTATTTCTCCCAATTCTTCATTCCTTCATTATTTTTCCAACTATTCAGAGCCCACCATTCTTTATTCATTGAAGAGAAGTGTTTTTAAGGATGGAGAACAAGCGTAGTGTGGGGTGATGTTGGGCCTCAGAATATTGGCTAAGTACAAGAAGGCATGTGGGCATGCGGGACCTATATGAAGAAGGGCACGTGGGGTGAAGGTGCACAAGACAGGGTTTTAGAAGGGTTTAGTAGAACCCAAGGCATGCATGCAAGGAAAAGGAAGGGGTTTTAGGACTTAGCCATATTCGGCATCCTAGGAAGCACACGATAAAAGCATGACCCGACTGAGCATGCAGAGTGGATAAGGTGCTAGCCTGACAACTCGATGGTCAAGGAAGGAATATTCCATGTGATGGAAGGATCCAGAAAGACATCATTGCAGAAAGTGGAGAGCTCAGATGGGAAGAAGCATGCTCCATTGAAGGACCACATGGACACTTGGAAACTGATCTATTACTTCAGGAAGGCATGGCGGTGGATGTTAAAGCTATATATAGAGATGCTTGGGTAGAAGGAAGGGACGAGGGAATCAAGAGAGATGGTCAAGAGAGGCAGAGAAGAAGAAGAGGAGAGGTGAAGCTCTACAGAAATAGTGATGGGTTCTAGGGATTCTCATTAGGAAGGCTATATGAGAGATGACATATCTAGAGGGATGGGTCTATGAACATCTTTGTAATCTGGAAAGCATAGTTTAGGATTCTGATGTATAAGTCTTATCTGCATTAAGACATTTGGTCTATAATGACCTTGAGGAATGTAATGTGGTTACTGAATAGAGAGTAATATGAATATATGGATTTCTTTTAAAATATATACATTGTTCATGGGTATAAACCCTAGTGCCTTTTCTTTGTATTATCAGATATGTTATCTATTTGATATTTTCCTTGTTATCTAAATGGATGCATTTATATAGTAACTCATCCTAAGTTCTCAAAATGAATGCATGGTTCTTTCCCTTCTTGCATCTAAGATTCTGTCAGTAGGGGATGTATTCTCACAAAACTCACATAAATGAGGGGCTCAATACATGTGCATGCCTTGGGTGAGCACCCAATGCCCACTGGGTGATAGGCCAATGCACATGGGATTAGACTATTTTTCTAAGGACATAAAAATGACTACATCTTGGTTCCATTTTGGGACCTCTTTTAGAAGTTATTGTGAGAAACAACATACATCTTGGTCCCTGTGATGCATGATGATAGAAATTTTGACCTTGGAGAGTGTTGAAGCATGGTTCAAGAGCATGGAGGATGATTTTTCTCAAAGATTCAGTAATTGACGTAAGTTTTATGCACGTAGATGGGTAGAAGAGAACCTATACCATGAGTTTTATGAGATGTTATTCTAGTGTTTTCCAGTAGAACTATATGAATGGATTTCAACATATACATCCAGATCGAGATAGTACTATAGATCACAAGTATGGACCCAAGATGATTACCAGAGGCTACAAGATGCAGATCTGACTTGGAGGCATGGTGTTGATCACTGGTGGAAAGGATTCCTAACTAGCTATACTCTAGATTATTTCATTTCTACGTAGTCTTGCCCAAAGGTTGAGTTTGAGTTTTCTGAGGGAGCCCATAGGATCATTTTTACATGTTATCCCTTTGGCTATGAAGATCTTGATCATTACCCTAATTTTACAGGCATTCCCTATAGCCGTCTAAGCTTCTCTGAGCGTTGGATGAGGAAGCTAGGGTGGAGGAAGATGGTAGAGATTATGACCTAAAAAGGAAAGAGAAGATAGACGACTCAAATATAGTGAAGCTCATGAAAGGGAGATGGCTAGACATCATGAGATTGCATGTGTGATGGATCTATGGAGGTAGATTTGTAGGAAGGAGTTGAGGTTCACGCAGAGGATGTGGAACCTAAGAAGTCTGTGCTACCCCATCTTGGAAAGCATGGGAGAGAAGCCCCTTCATCTTCTGATGAGAGTTCATCACATGGAGAAAGGAGAGCCATTGACGTGCATCTGAACCCACCTGGTGACCAACCCCTGGTGCTTGGTTTTCCAGATCAAGGAAGAAGTATTGCTAATCCAGTTGGTATCGGTGGAAGTAACTGATCTATGCCTAGGAGATATAATTTCTCATTTGGGACATCCATGGCTGCACAAACCATTCCCATATTTGGAGGAATTTTTGAATAAGGTACAAATAGAAAAGGTTTGGGTATCAAGTCTGGAAGTGAAATGGGACACACAACTAGTAGTGGGAAAATATCAAAAACCATCAACGTGCAGTTAAGTGGGATGTTGGGTACACTAGGTGCGACCACTTTAGGCCATTTTTTGGCTATAGGAGGTAGATCTCATGGTATAGGAGCTGGAGGACCTGGTGGACCTAGTGGATCTTGAGGATCTGGTGGGTCAGGAGGGATAGGACCTGGTGGGTCTACTGGATCTAGTGGCAGAGGAAACATGGGAGGGAACCAAGGTTCTTGGATTAGGGAGACAAGGGCCTCATCCACCTCCACAAGTATTCTTTGAGATGTATTTGCACTTACCAGACTATATAGGAATTGAGGATTCCACATAACATGTGAAAAAATGTGAATTGTTGTGGTGCGTAAAGAGAATCACTACCCCGGAGTGAAAAACAAGTCAATTTGAAACAAGGTTGCAAGGGCGCATGCACAACTGGTACCAGATGTATGACCCACATCAGATGGTGGTGAATTACACTACATTGAAGAACACTTTCCTATCAAAGTTCCATAACTCTGAGTTTAAGTAGAAGCCTGAAGGAGATCCAATAAGGAATTATAGAGAGTGTGTAAGAGTACAATGCATGGTTCAAAAATCTCTTATCAAAACTATCCTATGGCATACACCTCTTTCAACATGTTCAATGGTTTATTAGGGGATTGATAATTCCATTTAGAAGGGAACTATAACACAAGACTTTCACAAACCTGCATGAGGCCTTAGAAGCTTCCCTGGGCACAGAGGTTGTTGGGAGCATTGATACTAGTGTTAGCCCTTTTCTAGAGGCTCAAATTACTATAATGGCCAAGCAGTAGGAGAATTTGTCTACAAATTTAGTGTATGAGGTTTGTAGTGGGCTTTGGTGCACAGATTGTGAAGTGGAGGGGCATGCAAAGGATAGTTTCCCTTAGAATTGGGTACACACCACGGTGGTAGACTGTGAGATTTTCCATGGGGATCATGATGCAAATATATTTCCTCTACTACAGTTTGTAATCCACAAGAATGTTTCTTGCTATTGCAAGATTTGTACCTCTATAACCCATGATACCAAGGATTGTAGACTGATTGACCAGATTCATGATGTTATTGATCTTGGTGTACGCTAGACTAGCCTTGCAAGCAGTTCCAAGGATGATGATCATTGATATGAAGGGACACACAGAATGGAGGAGTGCATGAAATATGTTTTCATGGAGGATTTCATGGTCGTAGTAACCATGACAGGAGGAAGAAGTGAGTTCCACAGGAACCTGTTATAATTATGGGTCTACAAAGCATTATAAACGTGAGTGTCATGATCTGTTGGAGTGCTCGTGGTGTGGAAAAAACATAAGTATGAGGAGTGCCCTGAGTTTTTTGAGCACATGAGCTAACAAAACTAGAAAGACAAAGGCATTAGGATGGTAAGTATAAAAAAGTTCGACCCACAGTGGACTCCAAGAGTGGCACATGAGTCAGGATTAGAAAGTGTACTGGTGACAACACAGATGGAGGCCATGTGTGCCAAGGAGATGCCAAAACAGAAATTGGTTATTAGGGAAGAAGTGGTACATGGGAAGTATCCAAACCCTACTCATCATAAGGAATTTTATCAAGAGACTATGGATGTGATTCGGAGTTTACAAGGGGAGATCCAATGTCTAAAGGAGCAGTCAAGGAAGTTAGAGAAAAGTAAGAATGTTGAGGATCTGCAGAAGGATCTAGATGAGGCCAGGGAAGTGTGTAAAATGTTAAGGGAAGAGAATATTATTCCCTTACTATGAGAATGGCTACAAGAGAAGGTACCAATGTAATAGAGAAGAGCACAAAAGGAAGGTTTTTCATGCCAACCTTCCTCCTCACATCCTTGAATATGATAAGGGGATCACATTGAATGCAGTTGTTGATGGTTGGCTTTATGAGTAACATCCTCATTGAAACAGGAGTGGAGGTCAATTTTCTTACATTGGATGCATTGCATCAAATGGGAAGGCCCACATTATAGCCATCTTTGAATGTGATGTATATGGTGAACAAGACAAAGGTAATTCCCATTGGAGTCTTGAAAG
This sequence comes from Taxus chinensis, assembly GCA_019776745.2. Lineage (NCBI taxonomy): Eukaryota > Viridiplantae > Streptophyta > Pinopsida > Cupressales > Taxaceae > Taxus > Taxus chinensis. The sequence goes on from JAHRHJ020000119.1 coordinate 39,423, forward strand.
ATGTGATTATCACTATTCAAGGGGCCAAGTTCACTGGGAACTTTGAAGTCTTGGCTCTCACCAAGGTGGATAATATCCCAGCATTACTTGGGCACCCTTGGTGTTATAAGAACAATGTCAACCTGTAGTTTAACAAGGGATATATTAGTTTTGAGATCAAGGAAGAAAGGGTGATCATCCCTTTAATAGATGGGAAGTCAACGCCCTATACTGAGCCTTTAGGAGAAGAAGTCCTTGACAGAATCTATGTGCACTTCATCAGAGATACTGAGGTAATTCATCTTACAGAAGGAGTCATTCAATTTGAAGATTCCCAGTCGATGAGTGATACAACTAGCATAGCATGCTAGAATTGGGTACACGAGACTTATGAGTTTATTGGGAGATAATTGAGAGGATATGTAACAAGGGTGAAAAAGGCATGCTCAGTCAAGTGCTTGGGAAGAAAGAAGTTACCAAGTTACTCTGGAGGATCAAGCCCTGATGATTTCTTATGAGAAATAGAGGCTCAATGGAAAAATAAGGACGAAAGAAGAAGTATGCTCAGTTATAAATTTCTTAGGACTACAGTGTGTTGGTGGACAACACATCGCGAGAGTCTCCTAGAATGGCATGAGGTAAGAGTCACATTCTCTGTAAGGTTTTGTAAAAGCAACGTTCCCACTATCATACATGACTACCATGGATAGGAACCCACCATGTTCCATATCCAAGCTTATGATAAGGCTTGGATGGGAAGCACAGAAGTTTTCCCACATTTATTATGGGTGCATAAAGTGTATTCCACTTTACAAGGTTGTGTGTGTGCATGGTATATCCACTCAAAGATACACCGTGAGAGAGGGAATTGGCATGAGTTAACAATTGATCTCATTCAATATTTTGAGTATCGAAGTACCAAGTCATCAGTGGATAAGGTGTTGCAAGTTTTCAAGCACCTTAAAATACGAGATATCGCCATGGCAAAAGATAGGCCACTAGATTTGTTAGGTGAACCTAGTTTGGAGATGTGCCTCAATGAAGAAGAATCAGAAGAAATACATCTTGAGCACACATGCATTGAAAAGGAAAAAGGAAATATGGTCTATGTAACAGATGGTGAAGAGATGGAAATTTTGTATGTTAACCATTACATAGGTACACACGAAGTCATAGATAACACTGATGAGTGAGCATGTGCCTACCATGAGCCCTTGAAAATGAAGAAGGTTAACATTGGATTAGAGGCAGAACCTAAGGAATCTATCATTGGGGACTATTGGTTAGAGAAAGAATTTTTAATATCATTGATCTATTACATGAGTTCAAGGATTTGTTCCAATGTAGGTACCATGAACTCAAAGGCATCCACCATTCCTTAGGGGAGATGAGGATCAAGTTGAATGAATGTGTGCACCCAATTCAGAAGAGACCCTATCGAATGAATCTAAACTTGTGTGTAAGAGTAAAGGAGGAGATAGACAAGATGATCGCTTCAGGCATCATTAAGGATGTGGAAGAATCAAAATGGATAAGAATAATGGTCATCATTATCAAGAAGGATGAAAGAATAAGAATATGTGTTGACTACAAGGACTTGAATGCAATATGTGTCATTGATCCTTTCCCAACCCCCTTTATTGAAGAAATTATGGAGGGAGTATCCGGGTGCGAGGTCTACTCTTTCATGAATGGGTTCTCAGGGTATCACCAAGTCAAGATTGCAAAGGAAGACTAGAGAAAGAAAACTTTCACCACTGAGTGTGGAATCTTTTCCTATACGGTCATGCCTTTTGGATTAAGAAATGTACATGTTATATTCTCGTACATTATGGTACAAGCATTTTAGGACTTCATCAACAAATTTCTTCAAGACTACCAGGGTGATTGGACTATGTATGGGCTAGTAAAATACCATTGTGATAATTTAAGGCTGATGTTTGAGAGATGTCGGCAGTTGAGGATATACCTCAAAATTAAGAAATGTATCTTTTCCACTCCATTTGGAACCTTTTTGGGGCATATTATATGTAAGGAAGGATTACTAGTGGATCCCACCAAAGTTGCAGTTATTGTGGGATTGGAAGATCCTACTAGTCAAAGTGAAGTGCATGGATTTATTGGGCATACGGGGTACTATAGGAAATTCATCAAAGGATATTCCAAGATCGCCACATCCTTGGAAGAATTACTAAATCACAAGAGTGCCTTTCATTGGGGAGAGGTGCAATAGAAGGCATTTGACACTTTGAAAGATATACTTGTCCTTGCACCCATACTAAATTTCCCTTCCTAGGATAAGCCTTTCCATGTGTATGTTGATGCATCAGGAACAACCATTGGAGTAGTACTAGTATAACCTGGTGAGGGGATTGCGAGGCACTATTGATCACCCAGGTAGTATAAGCTGTGTTTTACAAGTAGGAAGTTTTGACACCAAGAAAATAGTACTTGGAAGATAATTACAGGTGTGGCACCGGACTACTAAGCACGAGGCACTATCAATGATTATAGCATGAGCAGCTAGCATAAGTTCAGAAATATAACCATGCGAAAGTATCTACTCTATAAACACCTTTTATATTCTACATTAAGATCACATGGCAGCCGTGCGAAGGAACGGTATATCATTACTTCCACTATACTTGGTGGGAAGAAATACAAAGATTGCATTACTAGTTTTCAAAAGGTAAGGGCTTGACATATGTACACATTTTCTCAATGAAACTGTTGGGTCATGGTTATTTCACAGGAGAACTTTGAGAGTTCATTGACCAAGATTTGTGATGTGGAAAACAGGATTGGGATGACAAAGTAAGTTGTTCTATGGGCATAAATGACAACCTATAAAAGATTGAACAAGGCCATACTTTTTCAGTTGGTGTATGGTGCAGAGGATTGAATTCATGTTACCATTGCTACATATAGCACACAGCTGATGAAAAAGTACTCAAAGAAAGGATAGATAATTTGATGCAGTTAGATGAGAGAGGATCACTTGCTAGATGGAGTCAAAAGATGCAAAAGCTAGATAAAAGGCATAACATGATCATCATATCAAGAAAAAGCAGTTTGAGGTTGGGAAGATGGTTCTTTTGTATGATTCCAAGTATATGTGTCATCTTGGGAAGTTGAAATTCCATTGGTTGGGCCCTCACATCATCTCATACATCCTTGATTAAGGCACATGTCAATTACAAGTGTTGGATGGGATGAAGTTACCTGGCCATTTCAATGGGAGTAGGTTGAAGCCCTACTATAAATAAGCCTTCCTTGTGTTTTTAAATAAGGTAGTATTGCTAATTAGCTTAGGATTTCCCTTTATGTATTTTTCTTTTCTTATGTTTCCCTTTCTCTTTTCTCATTTCTTTCCATTGTTTTTTTTGTGCCTTATGTGCCAGTAACCACATTATTTTAAACAGGTTACGTATGCGCAGAGGACCACACATCTATTTTAGTGTGGGGTGGAGTAGTGCGAATTGAAGTATAAGTTGGTAGTAAAAGTTAAAATGCCTCAGTTGAAGGATATAAATCATGTGGTAAAATGGTGGATGATAATGGTTTGTGTCATGATAAGGCTTTACAAAGACCATGTACAGAGAAGGAAAAGTGCAGGAACAACATGAGGTAGGTGAGGGCACAAATTAGGTGAAGGAAAAAAGAGGTGCCTTCGGAACCACAAATGTGTGCGTAAGAGTCTTTGGTCAGTAAGGATTTTTTCATGCCAAAAGGTTATAAAGAGTTTTTGTGTAGGATTGGGTGGATGGGTAAGGGCGTTTAAGGTCGGATTTAGTTTAAAAATCTGCAATTAATGTTAAGTATGTTGGTAGATGGCATAGCATTTATTGCTAGAAAGGAGGAAAAAGATATAAGTAGGAGGTCAGGAGAATCATTACTTTACATTGCGATTATAAAGTGGAAGAGCTCTTGCGAACTAGGGCATCCAAAGAGATTTGTGTGAAGGAAGAAGAATCATAGAGATCTAAGTGCCCAACTAGGTCGATCTGCAAACTAGAGTGGAAGGAATAAATAAGTGTGGGGAGAGTTCTTTTGGAGTACGTCATCTTGTGGAAGGGTTTTCCTAGTTAGGGTTTGGTAGCTAGGTCACAAAGTTAGGAGGATTCTTCACGGAGTTGAGCCTTAAAGTTGAGCAGAGTAGTAAATCAAAGAAAGGAGGAATTTAAGTTTTAACCTGAAAAGTAGAATGGCACAAAAGAAGGCAACCATCTTGCCAAAGAAACAGAAGGGCAAGGGAAAAGGAAAACAAACCGCCACCATTGCTAGTTCTAATGAAGAGTGGTATGCAAAAATGTAGTACCCATATGGAGTGTTGTTAGGGAAAGAGTGGGAATAATACTTGAGGAAGATGGCCTTAAGTGACTACAATCATCGCATGAGCACTACAGAAAAAGAGATGGCGTTGGAACTAGTTCATCCAACTAACAAGAGGACACCAGAAGGAATGCTGATTTACAACAACGAAGTGAAGGTGAAGTTGGAGAAGGCCAGGTTGCTACTACTATATGAGTTGCCTTATTTTGGAAAGCCTGAGTGGTTATGCTATTGGTTGATGTCGTGGTTGCATGAAGACCAATTTTACTTTGTAGGCCACAAAATGTGTATAACTTCTCAACTCATATCAAAGTTCACTGGCCTTATTTGCGAAGGAGATTCCATAGATGATGATTTGGATGATAAGGAGACCATCAAGGAAACTATGGATGCCTATGACTACAAAAATGGTTCATGCTACTTTGATATCACATATATCCCCAACCTTGTTATGAGAATGGCCACATACTTGGTTACCAAGCTGAATGATCAAGAAAGGTGGAAAGAAGTGAACAAGGCATGGGTGAATGTATGCCAAAACATTTTTGAAGGCACCATTAACAACTTATCCACGTACATGGAAGATGAGATCATTAGCACATGTTGGAAAGAGAGAAGATAATATTCGAAAACATTCTCCTCATCATCATCTTCTTGGAGGTTGGAGTTCCTGATGGGCCATAGAAGTTGGTATGGGAGTATCCATAAGAAAATCCCTCGCATGCAAAAATGTTTGAGAAATACACTTGTGAGACCATGATGGCCACTCACAAGGCATGCCTATAAAAATGGTACAAGAAGATGCACAATGCATTCAAGGAAGAGTGGAGGATACTTGAGTAGTTGCTTGTGCTCATAGATAAAGATGATGAGTTTGCTATATATCAACACTTCTACATTGGAAGATTCACCTTAACAAATGGGACTAAGATTCCATGGTGCAAGCTACCATTTTGTTTCACCATGCAATACTTCCAAGCGGGGGTCAACCATTTTAAGGAGGCCACGAGACTAAGTTTTGACCTTAGTGAGGTAGACCAGGACCACCACGAGCTACGAAGGAAGCTTGTATACCCAAAGAATCACACATATGTGGAGAAATATGTCTCCCATGAAGTACAAATGATGAAACCAATAACATTGTAAATCATTGGAAGGGCTGCAGCAAGGGCATATCTGTGCATAAGGCCAAAGTTTGAGAAGGGCACCTACCTAGAGAATGATGTCTTCATTCCAGAATACCCCACATAGAGAAAGAAGGTTGTGCCAAAGAAGAGGGAGAGAGAAGAGGTGCAGGAGAAGAAGGCACCAACTATGTAGACAACACAACCTTTAGGCACACCTGAAAGAAGTGCTAAGGTAAGCACTTACACACGTAGAAAGAAGTCCTTAGTCAACGAGAATACCCTAGAAGAAGAGGTGCCTGAGAAAGAGGAGCCCCTCATAAGAGAAGAGTTTCCAAGGAAGGATTCACCCATTAAAGAGAGAGGGAAGAGTCTCCTATACTAGAATCACCAGTTAGGAATAAACAGAAGCTAACGAAGAAGGTAGAATCAGAGGAAATGGAGGACTTGGAGGCCTATAGGTGCGAGAAGGACAAAGATGAGGATGAAAAAGTTCAGAATCATCCTGTATATGATATACATGATTTAGAAGAAGAAGGAAGTGAAGGGAAAAATGACGAGGAAGAAGAAAATGTTCAAGGCAAGGAGTTGAGTGAAGAAGTAGACATAAAAGATAAGAGGACCCCAAGCCTCACCAAGGAGAAAATAGAAGAATCTACGGAGAGAGAAGTGGCAGGCATCGTCAATTTTTTTTTGGAACAGGAAGTAGAGCACAACGCAGATGAAGTGATGAAGGATATTGAGGAAGAAAGCATTAGAAAGGAGTATGGCAGCATGAGAGGAGACCCCAGCCTAATAGAAGGCTTTCCAAAGGCTGTGTGGATAGGTGGGAAGAGCATGGTGACAGCCCAAGGGCAAGGAATGGGTTACATCAATGATCCAAGAAAGGTGCTACGTGTGCACTTCTAGAGCACTGTGCCAACAGAACAACTCTTGGACATGCCCTCATTTGACATAGAAGGCACATACCCATGAACCATGAAGATGTTATCTTGGGTGTTTGAGTCTCATGTCGATGAACTTGAGTTTGAGGTAAGCTAAGGGATGCTAATGAAGATTCCAGAGATAAAAGGGATAAACCCCCTAGTTAATGCTTAATGGTTGTCAGATGAGCAAGTATGTAATGCACTCATTAAGGTTTCAGTTGAGGTTGAGGCCAGAATTTTTAGAAGGAATGATAGGGTGAGATTCCTATAGGTAGAATTGGAGAAGGAGGTCGAACTTCTCAATAAAATAAAGGACCTAAAGTAAGAAGAGCTAATCAGCGCACAAATAAGGCATGAACTGAAAGAGGAGAAGGCAAGGGTACATAAATTACACAATAAAATTGAGATGATTATGGGTGTTATTTTCCTAAAGCATCTCGAGCTAGCACCACTTGAGAAAAATATGAATCAACCTTGTAGTGCCTAGAGGACTTAACTTGCACCCTCACTATGGAGAGGTGGCCACTTGCCTTAGAGTCTACAGAAGAAGTGTTGGCGAGCCAAGAGAGAGAAGACAAGCTAAAGGTCATAGGGATTGTTGATCAATATACCAAACTCCTTTTCAATGTGAAGGCCACCGCATAAATTTCTAAAGTTGCATATGATAATTGTGCTGATAAAGATAGAGTAGAAAGCATCTTGGTTACTACACATGAGACGAAACTCAAGGAGTTCCAGGAGAAGAATAAGGGGAACATAGCAGAGTATGATAGGATCATGGCCAAGGTGGAGAAGAAATCAGAGGCTATTAACAGATTTTGGGGCTCGATCAAAAACTGGATGAAGGAGTTATACCCCAAGATCACCCATAGGATGGACGCCCTCTAGGATTTGGGAAAACAAATTGAAGGGATTTTTGAAACGATGAGCAACAAGGGGGAAGGGATAAGATTTGAGGAGGTAAGCGCCCTAGTAGGTGACTTCTGTTAGTAATAACATAATGAGGTTAATTCCTGGGAGAAGTTAGAGGTAGATATAGGGAAGGATTTCCCTCTCCTCCTTCAATAATGAACATGTTCTCCTTCATTTCCCCATTCTTTCATTCTTTCTCCCAATTCTTCATTCCTTCATTATTTTTCCAACTATTCAGAGCCCACCATTCTTTATTCATTGAAGAGAAGTGTTTCCAAGGATAGAGAACAGGTGTAGTGTGGGGTGATGTTGGGCCTTAGAATATTGGCTAAGTACAAGAAGGAACATGGGCGCGCGGGACCTATATCAAGAAAGGTGCGTAGAGTGAAGGCACACAAGACAGGGTTTTAGAAGGGTTCAACAGAACCCAAGGCACACATGCAAGGAAAAGGAAAGGGTTTCAAGACATCCATATTCGACGTTTAAGGAAGCACACGAGAAAAAGCGTGACCTGATTGAGCATGCGAAGTGGATAAGGTGCTAGCCTTGCAACGCGAAGGTCAAGGAAGGAATATTCCATGCAATGGAAGGATCTAGAAAGACATCATTGAAGAAAGTGGAGAGCTTGGATGGGAATAAACATGCTCCATTGAAGGACCACATGGACACTTGGAAACCGATCTATTACTTCAGGAAGGCATGGCGGTGGATGCTAAAGATATATATAGAGATGCTCGAGTAGAAGAAAAGGGCATCAAGAGAGATACCAAGAAAGGTAGAGAAGAATAAGAGGAGAGATGAAGCTCTACATAAATAGTGATGGGTTCTAGGTATTCTCATTAGGAAGGCTATAAGAGAGATGACATATCTAGAGGGATTAGTCTATGAAAATTTTGTAATCTGGAAAGCATTGTTTAGGATTCTGATGTATAAGTCTTGTCTGCATTAAGACATTTGGTCTATAATGACCTTAAGGAATGTAATGTGGTAACTAAAAAGAGAGTAATATGAATATATGGCTTTCTTTTAAAATATATACATTGTTCATGGGTATAAACCCTAGTGCCTTTTCTTTGTATTATCATATATGTTATCTGTTTGATATTTTCCTTGTTATCTAAATGGATGCATTTATATAGTAACTCATTCTAAGACCCTTAGAATGAATTCATGGTTCTTTCCCTTCTTACATCTAAGATTCTGACAGTAGGGGATGTATTCTCATAAAAATCACATAAAGGAGGGGCTCGGCACCCGCGCATGCCTCGGGTGAGCGCCCAGTGCCCACTGGGTGATAGGCTGGCATGCATGGGATTAGACTATTATTTCTAAGGACATAAAAATGACTACATTTTGGTTTCATTATGAGGATCTCTTTTCGAAGTTGTTGTGAGAAAACGGCATACATCTTTGTCCCTGTGATTCTTGATGATATAACATCTTACCTTGGAGAGTGTTGAAGCATGGTTCAAGAGCACAGAGGATGAGTTTGCTCAAAGATTCAGGACTGGACCTAAGTTTGATGCACGTAGATGGGTAGAAGAGAACCTGTACCATTAGTTATACGAGACGTTCTTATGTTGTTTTCTAGTAGAACTATATGAATGGATTTCAGCATATGCATCCAGATTGAGCTGGTACTATAGATCATGTGTATGGACCCAAGATGATTACCAGAGGCTGTAGGATGCAAATCTGACTTGGAAGCATGTTGTTGATCACTGGTGGAAAGGAGTCCTAACCAGTTATACTCTAGAATATGCCATTTCTACGTATTCTTTCCCAGAGGTTGTTGAGTTTGAGTTTTTGAGGGAGCCCAGAGGATCATTTTTACATATTATCCCTTTGGCTATGAATATCTTGATCATTACCCTAAGTTTAGAGGCATTCCCTATGGCCAGATAAGATTCTCTGAGTGCTAGGAGAGGAAGCTAGGGTGGTGGAAGATGGTAGAGATTGCGGCTAAAAAACACAGAGAAGAGAGAAAACTCAAATATAGTGAAGCTTGTGAAAGGGAGATGGCTAGACAACACAAGGTTATAGGTGTGATGGATCTATGGAGGTAGATGTTGTGGGAAGGAGTTGAGGTTCACCCAGAGGACGTGGAACCTGAGCAGTCTAGGTTACCCCATCTTAGAAAGTGCAGAAGAGAAGACCCTTTAGCTTCTGATGAGAGTTTGTTGCATTTAGAAAGGAGATTCTTTGGTGCGCATCTTAACCCACCTAGTGACCAACCCTTGGCACTTGGTTTTCTAGATTAAGGAAGAAGTATTGTTAATCCAGTTAGTATCAGTAGAAGTAATTGATGTACGCTTAGGACATATAATTTCACATTTGGGACATCCATGGCTATGCAAACCATTCCCATATTTGGAGGAATTTTTGGACAAGGTGCAAATACACCATGTTTGGGTATCGTGTCTAGAAGTGGGGTGGGACACACAACTGATAATGGCACAATATCATAAACCATTGGTGTGTAGTTCAGTGGGATGTTGGGGATACTAGGTGTGACCACTTCAGGCCATTTTATGGCTAAAGGAGGTGGATCTGGTGGTATAGGAGCTAGAGGACCTGGTGGACCTAGCGGATCTAGAGGATTTGGTGGGTTAGGAAGGATAGGACCTAGTGGGTCTAGTGGATCTAGTGGTGGAGGAAACACCAGAGGGAACCAAGGTTTTGGATCAAGGGGACAAGGGCCGCAACCACCTCCACAAGTATTCTTTGAGATGTCTTTTCACTTACCAGACTACATAGTCATTGAGGATACCATAGAACACATGCTCAAATGTGAATTTTTGTGGCGCGTAAAGGGAATCACTACCCTGGAGAGAAAATCAAGTCAGTTTGCAACGATGTTGTAAGGGCGCGTACACAACTTGTACCAGAAGTATGACCCACATCATATGTTGGTGGATTACACTACGTTGAAGAACACCTAACTAATAAAGTTCCATATCCCTGAGTTTGAGTAGAAGAGCATCAACACCTTCAAGGAGATCCAATAAGGAATGGCAGAGAGTGTGTAAGAGTAAGAGGCATAGTTCCAAACTCTCTTATCAAAAATATCCTATGACATACACCCCTCTAAATATGCTCAATGGTTTGTTGGGGGATTGATAACTCTGTTTAGAAGGGCACTGTCACACAAGACTTTAACAGACCCACGCGAGGCCTTGGAAGCTGCCCTTTGTGATGAGGTTGTTAGGAGTGTTGATACCTATGTGAGCCCTTTTATGGAGGCTCAAATTACTGCAATGACCAAGCATTTGGAGAATATTTCTACAAATTCAGCACATGAGGTTTGTAGTGGGATTTGGTGCACAGATTGTGAAGTGGAGGGGCATGTAAAGGATAGTTTCCCTTGGATGTTGGTATGCTTCATAGTGGCAGACTGTGAGATTTTCCATGGGGATCATGATGCAAATAGATGTCCTCTACTACAGTACACAATCTGTAAGAATATTTCTTTCTATTACATAATATGTACCTCTACGACCCATGATACTAAGGATTGTAGGCTGATTGACTAGATTCATGATGCTATTGATCTTGGTGTATGCAAAACTATCCTTGCAAGTAGTTCCAAGGAGTATGATTGAGGTTATGAAGGGTGTACAGAAGGAGGAGCATGCAGAAGAGGTTTTCACAGAGGATTTCATGGTCGTAGTAACCATAGTGGGGGAAGAAGTGAGTTCCCACGTGGAACCTATTAGAATTACAGATTGATGGAGCACTATAATGTGAGTGTCTTGACCTGCTAGAATGCTCATGGTGTGGAAAAAAACATAAGTACAATGAATTCCTTGAGTTGTTTGAGCACGTGATCCAAAAACACCATAAATACAAAGGCATTGGGATGGTAAGTATAAAGAAGGACGACCCACAGTGGATTCCATGAGTGACGCGTGAGTCAGGATTAGAACTTGTACTAGTGACAATGCAGGCAGAGGCCACATGCGCCAAGGAGATGCCAAAATAGAAACTGGTTGTTAGGGAAGAAGTGGTACATGGGAAGTATCCAGACCCTACTCATTAGAAGGAAGTGTATCAAGATACTATTGATGTGATTCAGAGTTTGCAAGGGGAGATCTAATGTATAAGGGATCAGTCAAGGAATTTGGAGCAAGGCAAGAATGTTGAGGCTCTGCAGAAGGATCTGGATGAGGCCATAGAAGTGTGTAAAATGTTAAGGGAGGATATTATTATTCACTTGCTAGGAGAATGGATACATGAGAAGGTATAATGCAATAGAGAAGAGCATGAAAGGAAGGTTTTGCATGTAAACCTTCCTCCTCACAACCTTGAATATGATAAGGAGATCACCTTGAATGTAGTTGTTGATGGTTGGCTTCTGAGTAACATCCTCATTGACACATGAGAAGAGGTCAATGTTCTTACATTGGATGCATGGCATCAAATGGGAAGGCATACATTACATCCATCTTCGAATGTGTTGTATATGGTGAACAAGACAAAGGAAATGCCAATTGGAGTCTTGAAAGATGCAGTTATCACTATTCAAGGGGCCAAGTTCACAGGGGACTTTGAAGTCTTGGCACTTGCCAAGGCAGATAATTTCCCATCATTACTTGGGTGCCCTTGCTGTTATAATAAAAATGTTGACCTTCAGTTTAACAAGGGGTATATCAGTTTTGAGAACAAGGAAGAAGGGGTGATCATCCCTTTAACAAATGGGAAGTCAATGCCCTATACTGAGCCCTTAGGAGAAGAATTCCTTGACATAATCTATGTGCGCTCCATCAGAGATCTTGAGGTAACTCATCCTACAAAAGGATTCATCCAATTTGAAGATTCTCATTCGATGAGTGATACAACTAGCATAACATGTGACAATTGTGCACATGAGACTTATGAGTTGATTGGATGATAATTGAGAGGATTGTTAACAGGGGTGATGTAGGCATGCTCAGTGAAGCACCTAAGAAGAAATAAGCTACCAAGTTACTCTGGAGGAGTGAGCCCTGATAATTTCTTATGATAAATGGAGGCTCAGTGGAAAAATGAGAACGAAAGAAGAAGTATGCTCAGTTATAACTTTCTCGAGATTACACCGCGTTGGTGGGAAACACATCACGAGAGTCTCCTAGAATGGTGTGAGGTAAGATTCACATTCTCTGTAAGGTTATGCAAAAGCAACACACCCACTGTCATACAAGACTACCATGGAAAGGAACCCGACTCATTCCATATCCAATATTGTGAGAAGGCCTGGATGGGAAGCACCGAAGCTTTACCACCTTCATTATGGGTGCATAAGTTGTATTCCAATTTACAAAGTTGTGCGCACGTATGGTATATCCACTCAGAGATACGCCGTCAGATAGGGAATGGGTAGGAGTTAACAACTGATCTCATTCAATCTTTTGAGTATCGAAGTACCAAGCCATTAGTGGATAAGGCATTGTAAGTTGTCAAGCACCTTACAATGGGAGATATCACCATGGTAGAAGATAGGATACTAGATTTGTTAGGTGAACCTAGTTTGGAGATGTGCCTCAGTGAAGAATAATTAGAATAAATATAGCTTGAGCGCATGTGCATTGAAAAGGAAAAATGAAATATGGTCTATATAATATATGGTGAAGAGATGGAAAGTCTGGATGTTAACCATTCTGTAGGTACATGCGAAGTCATAGATAGTGTTGATGAGTGAATGCATGCCTACCATGAGCCCTTGAAAATGAAGAAGGTTAACATTGGCTCAGAGGCTAAACCTAAGGAAAATATCATTAGGGACTATTGGTCAGAGAAAGAAGTTTCAAATATCATTAATCTGTTGCATGAGTTCCAGGATTTGTTCCTGCATGGGTACCATGATCTTAAAGGCATCCACCATTCCTTGAGGGAGATGAGGATCAAGTTTAAGGAATGTACGCACCTGATTTGGAAGAGACCCTATCAAATGAATCTAAACTTGAATGTAAGATTCAAGGAGGAGATAAATCAGATGATCACTTACGGAATCATTGGAGCTGTGGAGAAATCAGAGTGGATAAGCCCAATGGTCATTAGTATTAAGAAGGATGGAAGGATAAGGATATTTTTTAACTTTAGGGACCTGAATGCAGTATGTGTCATTGATCCATTCCCAACCCCCTTTACTGAATAAATTCTGGAGGGAGTAGCCAAGCGTGAGGTCTACTCTTTCATGGATGGGTTCTCAAGGTATCACCAAGTCAGGATTACAAAGTAAGACCAGAGAAAGAAATTTTTTTCCACTGATTGGGGAAGCTTTGCCTATAAGGTTGTGCCTTTTGGATTGAGAAATGCACTTGATGTATTCTCATGCATTATGGTACAAGCATTTCTGGACTTCATCCACAAATTTGTTCAAGTCTACCTGGATGACTAGACTGTGTATGGGCTGGTAAAAGACCATTATGACAATTTGAGGATGATGTTTGAGATATGTCAGCAGTTGAGGATATCCCTCAAAATTAAGAAATGTATCTTTGCCACTCCATTTGGAACCTTGTTGGGGCATATTATATGTAAGTAAGGCTTACTAGTGGATCCCACCAAAGTTGTAGTTATTGTGGGATTGGGGGATCCTACTAGTCAAAGCACAATGCGTGGATTTTTTGGGCATATGGGGTACTACAAGAAATTCATCAAAGGATATTCCAAGATCATCGTGCCCTTGGAAGAATTGCTAAATCACAAGAGTTCCTTTCATTGGGAAGAGGTGCAACAGAAGGAGTTTGCCACTTTGAAATATAGACTTGTCATTGTGCCCATACTACATTTCCCTTCCTGGGATAAACCTTTCTATGTGCATGTTGATGCTTCATGAACAACCATTAGAGTAGTACTATCACAACCTAGTGAGGTGATTGTTCATCACCCTTTTTTTTTTCAAGTAGGAAGTTGATACCGACATAACATAATTACATAACTACTGAGCGTGAGGCACTATCAATGATCTATGTGTTGCATAAGTTTAGGTAGTATCTGTAGGAAAACCTTTTATATTCTACACATAACACATGACACTGAAGTATGTAGTAAATAATCCCATTTTGCAAGGGCACATATGTCATTGGGTCATGTTATTTCAATATTTTGAGTTCATGGTGGTTGTAAAACCAGGAAAAATTAATTCAAGACCTGACCACTAATCAAGGATTGACTCATGAGAGGATGCATAAATTATTGAGGATATAATGTTGGACACGCAAGTATTTAGGTTGTGGCATGCACCCTCGGACTTGGAATTTATTGTGGTATTTCTTAAAATAGGTGTAGCGCTAGACGGGATGAAGGCTTTGGAGAGAAAATAGTTAACAATACATGTCGTGCCCTACATGTTGATTAGTGGATATCTGTAATAAGTTAGGCTGTGATGAGCTTCTGCGACGATGCATATTATAACATGAGCACGTAACAGTTATGGAGGAAGCGCATGGTGGGATTGCAGGAGGACACTATGTAGGAAATGCAGCCTCACGAAATATTCTACTCGTAGGACTTTAGTGGGAAACCATCTACCAAGATTGTATTGAATTTTGCAAGGCCTGCGACAATTGGTTGTGGTTGGGAAAACATGGTAAGAGGGATGAGATATCATTAAGGATGATAGCCAACACGGAGCCATTTGAAAAGTGGGTAATCGAATTTGTAGGACAAATTTTTCCATCCATGAGAAGGATTGGTTCGTGGTATATGATTACTTGCACTAATTACTTTACAAGTTGGTCAAAGACAACACCTTCAAAGGATTGCATTATGATGATAGCTGCTAGATTCTTATGGGAAAACATAATCAACATGTATGGATGTCCTTTGAGCTTGACTAGTGATAGGGGTACACATTTTCTCAATGAAATGGTTACGATTCTGCTAGCAGAGTTTATGGTGGCCCATCACAAGACTACCCATATCATCCACATGAATATGGAACTGCTAAGGCATTTAACATAATAATTTTGACCAACACAGACCCATTCTCTAGTTTTGTATTTTGTTCAAGGAGGTTAAAATGGAAGAGTTTAACTTAGTTTATAGACTGCTTATGTCTTTGAGGTTTAAATATTTGATTTCATCACCACCTATGATTTTACTAAGTTGATTTAATATTTATCATGGATGATTTATAAAAAGGAATAAAAAACCAAAATATAGACGCTTTTCGGTGTCAAAATGGGATTGACACTTACAAGTGATGGTTTCCCTCACTTTTTTGTTTTCAAACTGTCAAATTTAAATTCATCATGTTAAACTATTTCACAAGTTCAAAGTGCGCATGTGGCTCATCTTATTGATATTTGAATAATTTTTCTAAAGCCTTGTAGTAAAATTCCTAAGTTCCAAGCCCAAAATGATCATGTGCATAAGTTTGTACAGATAATATATCAAATGTAAACATACATGCAATGAAAATGGATATTCTACCAGAAGAATTATATAAAACAAGATATATAAATCAACACTAGATTTAATGTGGTTCACCTAGTGTAGGCTACATCCACAAAGAAACAAGCTAATCTATTATCCAAATATTTGACAAGATATACAATTGAAGATCTATAATCTTCCACACCTCTTAGATGTATAGTACTTTCTTTCACTCAAGATTTTACTTCTCCAAGAATTCTCACACACAATTTTTCTCACAATAATCATTAACTCATTCAATTCTCTCCTAACTTCTAAACCCTAGCGTTCATGCTTATATAGGCATATACAAACTTAGGGAACTTAACCATGCAATCACAATCAATAGATCTTCTTTTATGCTAAAATTAGATCTAATTCCCATGAGCTAATTAAAACAATCACGCACAAGTAACCAATGTTGGTTATCCATAACTGATGTCGGTTCCTCCTTTTCTGACCGATGCCACTCCCTCCTTAACCGATTTTGGTTACTTTATTTCCTGCAAGTTTTATAGTACATGCTAATTTGAAGTAATTGAGCTCCACAACTCAACAATCTCCCACTTGGAGATAAATTACTGCGCTATACTTGTACAATGTCATTCTTGGATCCTTAGTTTTATTTCTTCCTCTTCAAGTCTCAAACTTAAAGACTAATAGAAGTGGAGTGTAGCTCAAACTTCTCTTCTTCTAATGGCTTCGGTAGCATATCCGCATGGTTTTCACTTGTATGAATCTTATCAAGTTTCAGTTTTCCATCCTCCAATACCTTCCATATGAATTGATACCTCAACTAAATGTGTTTTGTTCTAGAATGAAATGTTGAGTTCTTTTCCAAATGAATTGTACTCTGACTTTCACTGAACAATTTACAATCATCTTGCTTCTTTCCCAACTTTTTCATGAACCTGCTCATCCATATCATATCTTTGCTAGCCTCTGTAGCTATAAAATACTTTTCCTCTGTAGTACAAAAATCCACAACCTTTTACAATCTTGAAATCCAGCTAACTGTTCTCCCACATATTGTGAAAATATATCTAGTAGTGTTCCTTCTACCATCTAGATCTTCAGCCATATCATAATCAACATAGCCACATAAAGAAATATCTAAACCTCTATAGCGTAATTGCATGCTAGATGTAACTCTCAAATACCTAAGTATCTATTAGACTTCTTTCCAATTCTCTTTACCTGGATTAGACATAAATCTACTCACAACTTCCACTACCTATGCAATGTTTGGTCTGTTACAAACCATAACATGTATGATACTCCCAACTACTAAAGCATATGGTTCTCATGTCAGGTATTTGACCTCCTCATGTGATAAAGGAAACTGATCTTTACTCAATTTGAAGTGTCCTGCCATAGGTGTACATACAGGTTTTGAATCTTGCATGTTAAACCTTTCCAACACCTTATTGATATAATCATTCTGAGAAAAATACAATTTCTTGTTACTCATGTCTCTATGTATTTTCACGCCAAGGATTCTTTTTACGTCTCCTAAATCCTTCATAGAAAATGTGTGAGATAACTTTCCTTTAAGCTCACTGATGTCCTACATACTAGATCCTTCAATAATCATATCATCCATATAAAATAACAAATTTATATAGCGGCTCATGCCCACGCCCTCTACTCATGCCCTTTACTCGCACCCTACGCCATGGTGGCTAAGCGAACCCTAAATCTGACCCGGCTAGAAGTCAATGGACAGGCGCGGGAGATGGAGGTAGGATGGCTATGGGGCTCGTCTTAGAGGTTCCACCCTGGTCATGGATCGACCTTGCCTTCACTACAGGGAGCTCCATTCCTCCACCTTAGAATGGTTGTGCAAACCCTAGCTAAAATCTACCACAAGATCCATCCGGGGGTGCGGCAACACTTGGTAATAGACATTTAAAATTTGTGTTGGAACGATCAGTTCGTGACAGATTGGAGCTCGATAGAGATGCTAGTCACGGCCATATTGGGTCATCCTTCAAAAACATTTTAAATAGCAAGGAATCTTCCATGAAACCTGCAGATGTTACCCCATCTATTACTTTTGGGGAAGAGTTCATTTTCTCTGAGATTTACTACAAAGAGCATGCTCTGATTTGTAGATTCGGGGGACTATGGTCTAGCCTTCCTATTCTTCACGCGTGGATCTCTGAGCACTGGACTCCAATTTTAACTAGAAAAATAGGCTTGTATCCGTGTGCTAAAGGTATTTTCATTGTAGCCTTCTCTTTAATAGTTGATAGAAACATCATTTCTTCCAAACTTTGGACCTGCAAATCTAAATATTTGATCATTAAACCCTAGTTTCCATCCTTCAACCCACTCACAGAATATTTCTCACGGAAACCTGTTTGGATCAGGCTGCCCCATTTACCTCTCCAGTTCTAGAGTCATGACTGTTTGACATCCATTGGCAATGCCTTGGGAACTACACTCTATATTGATTCTCAAACTACTAATTACACCCATACTACTTATGCTCGAATCCTGGTGGAACTTGACACCGATAAAAATCTTCCTGCAACCATAGACCTTAGAGTGCAAAATAGAACTTGGTCACAACCTCTTGATTATGAAGGTCTTCCTTTTCGTTGTAGAAGATGCTTTTGCTTAGGGCACACCTCTACTGAGTGTGGGATGGAAAAACATCAACATGAGAAGCGTAGCTGGTGGAGAGATGCACTTTTGAAACAGCTGATTTTTTATGCAAAAAAGGGACTAAATTCAAATGCAGGTACAAATATTGAATCCATTTCAGCCCCAGAAACTGAATCTCAAACTGTGATCAGCATGAAAAATGTACAAGCTATTGAGTGCAGCATGGAAAATGATAAATATCTCTCTCATGTTAACAACGTGGCTATCCTAAAAGGGACAAATGTGATGAAGGAAAATACTCCTCCTTTGTCTTCTTCTCCAACCACGAAGACTCCATCAGGTTGGGTTACGGTCAACAAAAAGAAAAAATCTACCCTTCTGAAGGGTAACACTTCGCCTTGACAATTCTTATCTCTGCTATTGGTTGGCTAGGCTACATGGGTCTCATTTTTCTTGGCCGGATAGCAGGTTGCTTCCAATGGTGTTGTTATGCCATTGTTGTTTGTTTGTTGTACTTCTATTGTTTTTTTGTTGTTAATTTATCGATTGTTTGTTGACAATTTTCTGCAGTCGAGCTCTATTGTTCTATTTGGATTTTGATCCATCTCTTGTGCTTTAACTTTCAATTCTAGATTTTGAGCCTTGGTGTACAAGGGTATAGTCCCTTTCAAAAAAATATTTGCCAATAATAAAAAAATAAAGTAATATAGCTCCCATTTTCAAGCTTCTTGAAATAAACACAATGGTCAGATCCACATCTTAAGTAACCATGCTCATGAATAAAACTAGAAAACCTCGTGTACCATTTCCTTGGAGCTTTCTTGAGCCCATATAGGCTCTTTTTCAACTTGCACTATAATTTATCCTTACCCTTGACTTCATACCCAAGTGGTTGCTGCATATAAATCTCGTCATCCAAATCACCATGAAGGAAATCTATCTTCACATCTATTTTCTCTAAATGCAAATCATGTACTACCACTATACTCAACACAGTACATATAGAAGTTATTTTTACAACAGGAGAAAATATTTCACCAACGTGAATACTTGCTTTCTATGTAAATCCCTTTACTACAAGGATTACCTTGTACCTTTTCTATCCACTCTTTGCTTCCTTGATCTTATAAACCCACTTATTTTACAATTTTCTCTTACTTATTGGAAACTTCACCAAATACCAAGTTTGGTTCTATTCCAAGGAGTCCATCTCCTCATCCATGCCATGCTCCCACTGCATGTGGGTCTTATCCTGCATTGCTTCTTCAAAACTTTCTGGTTCACCATTATCAGTCAATAATAAATAAGATAGAGAAAGTGTAAATCTTTATGGAGGTTTACTCACCCTTTGAGACCTTCTCACAGGATTTTGGAGTACTGGAGGCTCATTCTGGACCTCTTGGATAATTGTATCCAAATTTGATAGTGACCAACACAAGTCACCTATAACTGACACTGGTTATGCTAATCGATGTTGGTTTGGATCTTCTGTAACCGATACCATTTCAACTAACTGATGTCGGTCAAGGGTCAACTGACATCAGTTACTGTGTAACCCTGTCGGTTTTATTTTTAAATATGATATTTCAATTTCATTCACAAAATTCTCAACCGATTCTTCCTTGGGTACCAAAATTTGATCCATGTACATTCTCTTTTCATTCCATTTAATATCATGACTCCTCATCATTTTAGAATTATGTAAATCCTAAAAATGGAATCTGAAATCACCAGATCCATAACCAATGAAAGTGCATCTCTTGGATTTTACATACAATTTTTTCCTATTTTCCTTATCAATATGCACAAAAGCTTCTGAACCAAAAAATTAAAAAAAGAAAGATATACCTCTTTTCCATTCCAAGATTCCTCTGGTATTCCTCCATCTAGTGAGCTTGAATTCCCACGGTTAATCAAATAAACCGTTGTATCAGTTGCTTTTGCAAAAAAATGTAAGGAAAATCTAGAATGTATCCTCATACTTCTAACATATTCTATGATTGTCATGTTCATTCTTTTTGCAACACCATTCTCTTTTGGTGTTCTTGGAACTGTCCTTTCTCTTTGTATTCCATTCACTGAACAATAATCATTGAAAGCCTTGTTATACTATTCACCACCATTGTCAAATCTAAGGCACTTTAACTATGAATTTGATTAATTCTCAATAAGGGCTTTCCATCTTTTAAAAGTTTCAAAAACATCATATTTACATTTAATACAATAAAACCATACCTTTCTTATAGCATCATCATTGAAAGTAACATAATACTGGGATCCTCCATAAGAAGCTACCTAAGCTGGTCCCCAAACATCTGAGTGCAAAAGCTCCAATTTCTTATCCTTCTTAGTTTCCCTAACTTTGAAAAATATCACTCTCTTTTTCTTTCCAAAGATACAATGCTCACAGAAATCAAGATCTAAATCTTTCAAATATGATAACTTACCCTTATCCTTTAATATTTACATTCCTTTTTTACTCATATGGCCCAAGCAATTATGCCACATGCATGCATAGTAATCTAAAGTAGATAAAAAAGAATAGGAATTAGTAACACAGTTAGATAAATATAATGTACCTACCTTCTTACCTCTTACCACAATAAAATCACCCTTGGTGACTTTCCAAGAGACTTTCGTGAATGTAACCATGCAATCAACTTCACCTAGTTGCCCTGCAGAAATAAGATTCCTCTTTAGGCTTGGCACATGCCTCACATATTTTAATACCCATGTATTTCCATTATGCATTTTTAGATGAACTTCCTTTTTACCAGTAATACTGCAAGGTTCATCATCACCCAAATAAACATGTCCAAAATTGCCTTGGACATAACTTCTGAAGTAACCCTTATTAGGGGTTGCATGAAAAGAAGCTCCTAAATCTAAAACCAAAGATTATATTTTATTATCCAAAGAAAGAATAAAAACATATTGCATTACCTCTATTACAATATTTACCTCTTTATTTGAGTCTTTACCTTTTTCTGGGTGTTGCTTCTCTTTTTTCTTTGACCAAAAATCTTTCTTTGCATGTCCTTTCTTTTCAAATTTCCAACAGGTAATTCCCTTACCTCTGGATTTAGATCTATTATCCCTTGACTTTAATTTCCCATTATTCTTACTCTTGGATCTCTCCTTCTACATGGCCCTACTTTCTACATTCAAATAATTCCCAGATGATTCCTCTATAATTTTTCTATGAATTTCTTCATTCAAGATTATACTAACCACATAATCAAACTTCAAAATATTATTTGTATATGTTGTATTACTAATAGCCATTACCAATTTATCCTAACTTTCAAGTAAAGAACATAACAATAAAAGTTCTTTTACTTCATCATCAAATGAAATATCAACCAATTTTAACTTATTTACAATATATCGGAAATCATTCAAATGACTAGATGCAGACACACCTTCATGCATCTTAGAACTAAATAGTTTCTTCATCAAATAAAATTTATTTGAAGAACTAGGTTTTTCATATAAATTAGCAACATAATTCATTAACTCTACTGTATATGTCACTTCTGTAATATTAGAAGCCACAGATATTGTCAGGTTCAATCTTATAGATCCCAAAGCCTTTCTATCAAGAATATTCCATTCTTCATCAGTCATCTTCGTAGTTCTAGACTTTTCATCCAACGGTAAGTAAAAATATCTTTGATATAGATAATCCTCAATCTGCGTCTTCCATAATTGATAATGTCAGCCGTCAAACTTCTCTACCTTGTATTTCTTTTCTTTTACCAATTTTGTAGGTCCCACTTAATTAGAAAAACCTCTTTGAGTAAATTTTTCAACACACAAGACCCTCAAACAAAGCTCTGATACCAATTGTTGGGGTTAGCACAAGGTTGTACAGATAATATATCAGATCTAAACATACATGCAATGAAACATATATTATACCAGAAGAATTATATAAAATAGGAGATATAAATCATCACCATATTTAACATGGTTCACCTAGTGTGGGCTACATTCACTAAGAAACAAGCCAATATGTTATCCAAAGCTTTGACAAGATACAATTGAAGATCTACAATCTTCTGCACCTCTCATGTGTACAATAATTTTTTTCACTCAAGATTTTTCTTCTTCTTCAAGAATTATCACACACAATTATTTTCACAATAATCATTAACTCATTCAATTCTCTCTCTCACTTCTAAACCCTAGCTTTCATGATTATATAGGCATATACAAACTTAGGGTACTTAGCCATATAATTACAATCAATAGATCTACTTTTATGCTAAAATTAGATATAATTCCCATGATTTAATTAAAACACCCACACATATGTAACTGACGCAGGTTATCCCTAACTGATGGTGGTTCCTCCTTTCCAGACCGATACTGGTCATAGGTGACCGATGCCAATCCCTCCTTAACCGATTTTGGTTACTGTATTTCCTGTAAGTTTGATATTACATGTTAATCTGAAGTAATTGATCTCTACAACTCAACACACATGTGGCTCATCTTTTTGATATTTTAATAATTTTGTCAAAGCCTCGTAAAAAAATTCGTAAGTTCCAAGCCCAAGATGATCATGTGGCACAAGGATTTCACCGACAACTCTGAAATATTGATACCTTGAGACTTAAAGATCAAGTATATGAGCTCCCATGATCTCAAAAGTGTTCATAAAGGGAAGATAAAGGAAAGGAAATTATGAGTAACCAAAATTCCACAAAGATATCGACATGGTCATGAAAGTTCATGATAAGAGGTAATCAAAAGAGGGAAAGTTTTTCAGAAGTCTCAAGAACTCAAAATTTTTAAGACTCAAATAGTGGGCCACCTCAGCGAAATTCTATCATGGGATTTCATGAAGGAAGATTCATGAGATAGAGGAATACCATGAAAGACATGAAATTAAGATGATAGTCCACATGGATTAATCCATGTACCCCTAGTTTCCAAAGGCATAAATCAAATCAAACAGATCCAAATGGTCATGGGATTTCACGAAGGAAGGAAAACAGACAAAGTTCTCGAGACTCAAGAATCTAACCACAAGGTGGGAAAAATATTTAAGGCATGATTTGGGAGTTGAATTTCATGATGCCATGTGGACTAATGAAAATATTAAATAGGTCTCTAGAGGATGATCAAGGAAAACTAAAACTCAAGATCCCGAGGAAAGTCACAAAACCATGAAATGATGAGAAGTAATCATGATCTAGATTTTGTTAAATATAATTCAAGAAAGGATTTTAAGTCCCAATTCAAATAAAAAATAAACATGGAGGATAATCATGTGTTAGTGAAATAATTAAATTAATTAAACATGTCAGTGGACTAAGTAAAATAGAGGCACACTAGAGACATGTTTTTTTCACATATCTCTCGATTGAGAACACTATTTTACATGAGCACGAACCATTGGAAGTGTAATAGAAGGGATACACACAAAAAAAAGTTTGAAGAGGAATGATGAAGAGATATTCAATATTTTTAGGACATAATTTTATCACATTCTACTTCATTCTTGTTGATTCATTGATCTAAAATATTTTACTATATATTTTAGGTCGATATTTTCATTCATGGATATTCCCAAAGGTATGATATTCCTTCTCTGACCATAATAAAACATATAAATGATAAATAATTACTAGAATTCAGTTACAGAGGAAGTCTTATGACAAGTGTCAACTATATATCCATCTATCCTCCTGATCTTTTGGGATACATAGATTCCTCTCACATGGATCAATATTCTAACAGGTAATTTCTCACCCGTAGTGATGGAGCATCACTTCTTCATCTAGAAATGATAATGTGAGTCCATGGATTCTCTTAAAGGTTATAATTATGATTTTTGGTTGTTTACGAGAGGTGTTTTCCCTCTCTTTTGTAAATTGGGGACTCTAAAGATTGTAAATGATTTCCTAGAATCTGTTTTCTAATAAATACCTCATTTTACATTGTAAATATCATCTTGACAACAAAAATTCAAAGCGAAGAGGTAATTTGGATCTCTATATGTCAAAATTTTCTCAAAATTTTATGTGTGTCTTTAATCCTAGGTAATACATAAATTTTATTTACTTAGTAGAGTTTGCACCTTCATATCTGATTTAAATTAATAGAGAGAGTAGGTTGAGCTGAGCTAGTCTATCTTCATGGATTATTATTTATGAAATCTTGATTTCTTAAACATACCAAAGTAGTCTAGGATATCAAAGTGTTTGGAGATAGTGTTAATTAATAATCACTTTTTATTTTTGGTTATGAATTCCCTTAGACCGGTTGCCTAGATTTGATATAGGAATGAGTTCAACTATTTATTGTAAACTCTATTTTTGTGAGATTAAAATGATTTAAGGTGCTTATTATACTTAGTGATTGAAAATATATTCTAGTTATTTTTTTCTCCTTCCCCTTTCATTTTTTTAGTTTATTTTAATGAAGATTCATTTTATTAAGCAACTATACATAGGTTAGTCTTAGTGTTGATCGAGTCACTTAAATATGAATATAATATTTTTGTCATTCTCCAAAATATACCAACCCTCTACAGGTTAACATCAAGACAAATAGAATCTAATTGAATTTATAAGTCTTGAGTATTCCATATCTATAAACAACATTCCATTTATGTCTTGAAATGAGTGAGGTTAATCTATCTTTTATAGGTGTTTCCAAGGTTTGAAAAAAACACCCACCAACATATTTTCTAATCCTATGAGGGAATTGAAGTTTCAGTCTCATTTAATGATTTATTTGATTGTATTTTGTTTCATTTTGAAATTATTGATTAAATTTCTATTTTATTATTTGATTAAGTGGTTCCTTGAGTTGAATTTAAGAAAAGGGTTATTATTGTTTCTTTTTTTATGTTGTATATAGTGTTTTTATCTTATCATTAATTTGGATTGTATTAATTTGGATTTGTAACCATGCAATATAACCTCTAGATCTGAGTTTAAAATCCTATTGTAGCCCCTCTCACTTTATTGGAAAATCAAGTTAGAAAAGGGAAATACATAAGGATCCATAATTTTTCTTAGTTCCCCTACCTTTCTTACTCCACTCAATTTCCTTCCTCATAAACCAAACCAAATGACTCAACCCACTTGGTTAGGAGGTAATTCACTTGCTATCCCTGGAGGTATTAATGATATTCCTATAAATATGGAAACATATTTTAGTACTTAAAAACACGACGATAACATAACTACAGAGGGACATGTTATAGATTTTAAACCATCTTTAAGGGTTATAAGTGTAAGAAATGAGGATGTGGCATGTAGGTTATTTTCATTAACTTTTCAAGATACTACATATGATTGGTTTTTAATTCTAACCCATGATTCAATTTTTATTTGGGAAGGTTTTGAGGATATTCTTTTAGATTAATTTTTACAAGTTGTTGACCCAAGTGTTTGTATAAATATTTTGCAAGTGTCAAAAGGGAGAACAATTAACCTATTAGAGATTTTGATTCCATATTTTACTACATGTTAGGTAGAGTAATCCCATAATACAAGCATACTGATAATTTAGCTCTAGAAATTCATAATAGTTCCTTGGATCCCATCATTTCCATATTGATTAGAATAGATAATATCACTAATATTATTTAAGCCTATGTGGAATCCCTCTCAATTGATAGATATGTACACCCACAAGGATAGAACTCTTTTGTTGTTACAATGGTTATCCACAATATTCCAAATATAAGCCAAATTTCTACCAAAATCATGTGCCTTTATGCATTGAAGTTCCTAACCATAATATATCCCTATTCTAGTAGTGAACCATACTAAAACACTCCCTGTAATATCAAGCCATAATGAATTATAAGGGATGAAAAAAATGATGCAAAAACTTAGAAATAACTTTTTCAATCTACGAAGGAAGATATTGAGTAATTAGAAATAGTTTAGAGGTCGTGCCTACCAAAGATGCAACCATCCTAAGCCAAACAACCAATAATCATTTGATGGTAATTCTAGGATTATTGACATTAACATTTATTATTTTTCTCTTTCACATTGGTGTAAGGTACATGGTACAACTAAGCATGGAGAATTGGACTACTTGGAGTTATGTAATGAATTTTAATCCGTCCATAAGAATTTTAACAACTATGAGCCTAATGCTAGATATCCAAATGAAAAACTATATTCCAGAACCAATATTTAAAAGGGTGATATTTCCATCTTAAGAAGATAGTGAGCCTGAAGATATTATTGAATATTTTTATGTTTTTCAAAATTATCAAAAGACTAATTATGTCTTAAGAAATAGAGCCAAGAAACCTTTGACCACTTTCAATATTCCATCAAAAGGAGACACCCCACCTAAATCTAACTATTATAGTAATCCACTTCCACCCAAGGGAGGAGAGACCAAGAATGTAGCTAAAGCTTCTGCCAAAATAGGATGCATGCAATCCTTGACTAGTTGAAGAAGATAAAAGGAAACATAAACTATCCATGAATTATCCCAAATATTTGAGAAAATATAAATGATTCTCAAATATTTGACTGATAAACATAGTAAATATAAAAAATTCCCACATAAATGTAGCTTTATACAAAGACAAAATTGAGGTTCCTCGATTCCTACTTATAGTTATTATTTATGGAAATAATGTTCATAATTTTTTGGTGGATTCAAGTGCCTTTGTGAATGTAATAACCACTGGAATTTGTAAGACTCCTGGGATAACACTAGTTAAATCAGATACAAGGGTTATGTAACTTTAAAAATTGGAAGTAAAGGTAGTTAAAGAGTTATTTAATGCTCAAATGTAGTTGGATTCTGAGCCAATAGTATAAATCTTCATGGATATCTAATTGGTCGACATACCTAGGGACTATGGGATATTTATTAACGGATATGGGTCCAAGTCTTTGAATGGGTACATATCCACTGATTTATCACTTATATCACTTCCTTGGAGAGGTTTAGATAAATAAATTTGAGTGGATAGAAAGCCAAGGATGAAACACATGATCACTAAATATAACACAAAAAATGAAAGTATAACTATAACTTCTATTGAGATTGGTGTGTATGCATTGAAAATTACATAGAAACAAGATGTTGACTCCAAAAATAGCTCTAGTGGAATATTGATGATGCACTTTGATGGAAAAAATTAAAAACAAGGAACTAGAACTGACATATAATTATATGACCTAGAAGGTAAACATTATCACACTGCATATCATTTAGAGTTCCCTTGTACAAATAATGTTTCAAAATATGAGGCATTAGTTTGATGATCAATATTTTCTCTTAGATATGGTGTTATAAGACTATATATTATAGGAGAATTTGAATTAGTGGTAAAATAAGTCAATGACAAGTTCCAATTGAAGAATTACTACATTAGGAAATATAGAAATAGATTATGGGATCTAATTGAAGTTTTTAATTCCTTTGGCATTTTTTCTATTCCTAGATATCAAAATAAAGAATCATAATTCCTAGTCAATTCTAGAGCCATGTTTTAGCCTAGTGATGGTTCCTAATGGGATAAGTTCTTCATAATATTTTTCCATTATCCCTCTACACTAAATAATATCAATTAATTTTAAGTATTTACTTATGAAGAACAACTTTTGCAATTTTCAACCATTTGTGATGTATTCTCATCTCATATAAATTATTATTATAACTAGAATGATGAACACAAATAAGAATAAACAAAGCAAACCACATGGAGAGAAAATATATTACTTAAGATGATTGATGATAAGATCCCAAAGGGAATGGTGTCATTAGAGAGGATTTTTGATCTAGACATACGTCCTGATAGACATTGTCTACAAACTTTCGAGGCATATGAAACCATTAATCTAAATATAGGAACTATAAGTAGACCCCAAAACATTATCATTACTAAAATTTACACCCCTAAAGAGAAAAGGTGGCTAATATCTATGTTAAATGAATATAAGGATGTTATATCCTTGTACTATGAATATTTAAATGTATTTGATCCAAAATTAATGACTCACACCATTCCTCTCAAAGAGAATAAAAAACCCTTCAAGTAAATAAAAATACCGTTCAATCCCATCCTCACGTCAGCCATCCAAAAATAAATTTGAAAACTACTCTTTGCTCACATTATTTTCCTAGTAAGACAACACATGGGTAGAAAACTTGGTCTTTATTAGAAAGAAAAATGGGTAAATTAGATTGTCTGCAGGCTTCTGGAATCTAAACCAAAATTGAATAAAATATAAATATCCTCTCCCATCCTTATATGAATTTCTCCAATTGGTTAATGGTGATGATATTGTTATAGTAGGTATTTACCTTAGCTTATGTTCACCTAGGTACTTTATTTACCTTTATTGTATTTATCCTCACCCACTTATGTGTGTTAGATATTTCCTTTTATTTATTTAGATATTAGGGGGATATTATCTAGTTGTTAGGTATAGTTCTTTCCTTGATCTATGGTATTGAATATATTCTTGATGTATAGTTCTCTCATAAATCTATGGACTTAACTAGTTCTTTGATGACTAGTTCTTTCCATGATTTATGGCTTGATCTATGACCTTGACTGGTTCTTAGATTGTTATTCCTTGCCTATATAAGCAAGGCCCATTCTCATTGTATTTCATTGAGTTCCATAATAATATATGATATTGATGCTCATTTGTTTGCAAAGGTTTAAGTAAAGTCATTCTGGCGAATTGATTTCATCTTATTGATTGTGATGTTTGCTTAGCATCTGTGTTCTTGTCTTAGTATGATCTGGTTATCATTCCTTTTAGATATGATGTCCTTCTTAGATGGGTTCTTAGGTTATAAACAAGTATTTTTTTATGAAAGAGACAAATTTAAAACTACCTTCATAACTAAATGGGGAACCTTTACCTATAATATAATTCCCTTTGGTATAATAAACATAGGAGAGACCTTCTAGAGGGAAATAAATGAATCTTTCTAAGGTCTAGTAGGGAAATGTATAATAAATTATATAGATAATTTGATTATATTTTCTAAAAATAGGTCTTGACATTCAAAACATTTTAAAAAGGTCATGATACAATGCAAATAATTTGGCATATCTCTAAATCTAAAAATGAGTATATTTTTAGTGGTAAAAGGTAAGTCACTAGCACACATCATCACCAAATAAGGTATAATTTTTACCCTAGTAGATCTCATGAAATACCTAAAATTACATTACCAAACAACATGAAATAATTGAAATCATTTTTTGGTACAATTAATTTTTTTAGGAAGTTCATTTTTGGATTTGCTGAGATTGTCAAGCCACTAAAAGATATACTTAAATAGGATGTTAAGGTAGAGTGGAATCCTCATAAAAAGGCTACATTCCAATAGATCAAGGTATCCATTATGGAAGCTACAGTTTTGATTAGTCCAGATTTCACAAAATACTTCTTGTTTTATTCATTTTCCTCATAGCTGAATTTGTGTTAACCCAAAGGAAATAATATGGGGAACATCACATTTCCTTCATGAGAACTAATGTGAAGGGTAGTGATATAAATTTCTCAATTCTAGATAAACAATCATATGGACTTGTTAAAGAATTCAAAAAATTTAGCCACTACATTTTGAGGAACAAAACAATGCCACAGTGCTTGATCCAGTAGTCAAGTAAAAGTTGGATAAAATGAGTTTGGAGAAAAGTGTGGAAAATGGATGTCTAAGATGAAATTTTTTGACTTGGTGATTGATCTGGACAAACTGGTTAAAGGAAAAGGTTCGGTGAAAACCATAATACAAATATATCCCAAGATCATATCCTTCCAAGTAGATCAAGCTAAGCTTCCTTGAGATCATTGGTATGATAAAATTATCCATTTTATAATGTATGGTTAGTATTATATTAATTTTAATCAAATACAAAGGTAGGATTTAAAGTTCAAGGAATCAAAATACATGTTGAAAAAATGTGTTCTCTTTAGGATAAATCACCATGGAATTTATTTAATATGTGTTTCAAGAGATAAAGTAGATTGTATAATGTCTAGTTTTCATGAAAAATTAAGGATTACTCATTCATCCGAAGATTTTTCCAACCATAACATATTGAGATTAGGATATTATTAGCCCGCCCTATTCAAATATGCTCACAATCATGTGAGAGCTTGTCACTAATGCTACATCTTTACAAAGAGATAAAGTCATACAAACATGCCTTCAAAACTAGTTATTCAGGGAAGACTTGTTGTCTGAAATATCACCCCATGATATTTTGAACAAATCATCCAAGTTTTAGATGTATGGGGATCCAGATTGAAGACCTGTGGAATGAAGGAGTTGAGGATTCAATTTTCCATGGGACAATGGTCAATATTAATGATATGTGGAATTAAAAAATACACAATTAAAGGGATTTGGTTAATTCCACACAAAAAATTGTGTAGCCCACTCAGAAAATATGTGATATAAGTAAAACGTTCCATCGAACACCACATGGTAAAAGTAAGAATGTTTTAATGCGGTTAAATTTAGAATTTGCAAAAAAAATAACTTAGTATTCCTCATAATTAAATAATGTTGTATTCCATAAAGTTGACAAAGGTTTGGGAATTTTAAGGACCACATATGGAAAAATTCATAAATAAAAATAGATGGAACATCGTGGCATGTAGAGAAGATATGTTTGATTTTGAATCCATAAAAATCTATGAAATAAAGGAATATAGTTGCGGGTGGAAAAATTTGTGATGTAGGGAAGAACACCTTCAAGGAATAATAGGAGAATTACATGACTAAGTGAGAGAGATTTGAAATGACATGCTATGTGTTAAATTGGTAAAATAAAGAGTCGCCCATGGATCATTTAAAATCATCTAAAATCAGTAAGGCATGAAAAATCCATGCCTATTTTGAACCAGATGCTAAACCACCTCAACGAGAAAATTTAATGAAGTATGGGCATCATCCTTCTACATTGGTGATCTGATGGCATGTGTTTGCATCAATGTCAAGATCCCATACCTAAATTGTGAGTGGTCATTGGTGGTGGATGGTTGTTAAGATCATTGATCAATGGAGGAGATCAATCTCTTCTTCTTTTGTCTCTAAATTCTATAAATTTAAGTGTTTGGCATATAATACAGGTTCTTTTTTGTTAAATTTACATATCCTCCTTACGAGAATGAAAAAATCTTGCTCATGGCCTATTTAATTTGTGTATAAATATTTATTTCCTTGGCTTTGTTTTTTTGAATGGTTAAGTTTTGATATTAATACAAGTGTGACTTCATTCCTTTGAATGTTCTACATTTAATGTGAACATATTTATCCTCTTGCATCCCTTCATTATTTTCCATTTTATTTCTTTCCAA
Source organism: Taxus chinensis (assembly GCA_019776745.2). Taxonomy (NCBI): domain Eukaryota; kingdom Viridiplantae; phylum Streptophyta; class Pinopsida; order Cupressales; family Taxaceae; genus Taxus; species Taxus chinensis. The sequence continues at coordinate 71,028 of JAHRHJ020000119.1, forward strand.
GCTATGTGTCATATCTAAATTTTCACTTTTGTGTTCACATCTATGTCTTTTAGATCCAAAATTGATCCATTTTCTAGTTTGGTGCATCACCTCCCTTTTATTTTAGTTCTCTCTATCTCACCATGTCTCCTTGGAGTTTCTTAGTTAGGATTAGATAGGTTAGAGTAGAATTGGTTAGAGTATTTTAGCAAACTAGGGTGAGAAGGAACCAACCCTTTCACTTGAGGTTTGATCTTGATTTCCCCCCCACATTTTCGAGATAATTCATGTTTTCACTAAAATGTCGATTTCTTGATCCAAGAGGGGTGTAAATTTCAGTGACAACAGTTTTGGCACCTCGATGGGACAAGTTTGATGAAATTTACACCATATCCACTAATATTTGTGTGTATCTTAGTGGATTCTCATCCTTTGGAGGAATTTCTACACATCTGGTGACTCCAAGTTTAAATATACTGATTAAGATAGTCCAGTTCCACTTTCATGAGAAGGATACAAACAAGGCACATTGTGTATCAAGAGGTGAACCTTTTGAGTACTTTATAACTCTCACCAAGAAGAATAAGTAAGGGAAAAGAGAAATATCATTGCATACATCTCCATACCTTCAATAGAAGTCTTTCCACTCCTCCTCCTGGTATACCCCCCTCTTTCTCCATCAGAAATTTAAGGTATATTCCCTTCATGGCACATCAAATAAATCTACCCTTTGTTAGTTTTAATGGTGGTAGTCCCTTGGCTCTAAATGCCTAAAAATGATATACCAGTGTCTACTTAAAAATTATTCCTTTCTTCACTGGTGAAAATATTACAACCCCTACAGATCATATCCATGATGTTGTAAATGTGTTTCAGTTCATCTTATTACTGAAGATGATGTTGCAGTTAGGCTTCTTGCTTCTTCACTAAAAGGAAAATCACTTCAATGGTATAGGAGTTTGAGGACTTGCTTCCATTCACACATGGGATGAGCTTCAAACACTTTTTCAATAGTTTGATGAAAAAAGACAACATATCCCTATTAGAACAACTAAAACCATTAAGAGGGCCCCAATGAACTCATGGACATGGATTTCAATTTTAGATTTCAAAAACATGGGACAAAATTCTAGTTCTTTTAAGACCAACTCCACAAGGTGTTTTCCTATATTTCTTAAGAGATTGGAATTTTGATATATTTGTAATGATATAATCTATGGGGGTTATCCAATTACCTAATGCATACCCAATAGCCATTAGGGTTTAAAATTGTTTAATACAAGCTAGAAAATAACACCTAGATTTCCTATGCCCCTATTTCCTAAATCACCTCAAAGTACCCAACCTTAATTTTCTTCCATTCTTGAGCCAAATTCCCAATATTCTCCCTCCACTTCCTATCCTTACTAAAAACATAATGATGATGATGACCTTAGAACCTTGGTTAAGAAATTGTCCAATGAAATTGTCTCTCTGAAGAGGCAACAATCTCAACCCTATAGAAGTTATCCAAGTTTTAAGAAAGGGAAATCTTCAGGTCAAAATTTTAATCAAGGTCCTCAGTTGCACATAACCCAATATAATAAATCATAGATATGGTCAAAATCATCAAATTGATAGATTACAAGGATAAAACCCACATCTACCTCTTCAAATGGTTGTTCCTACACAACCACTTCCTGTTGCCAACACAAGAAAAACACTTGTCCCAGTACAAAATAATGTTATTGAAGAAGTTGAATGGTGTTTTCCATACAGTCAGCCACATAATCAAAATACGTGTGCAAATGGAGTGCATTTCCAGACCATCATGGTGTAAAATTCCTTCAATCAACAAGAACCTATGATGGAAATGGTGAGTTCTAGCGCGAAAGAAAAAGAGGCCGCCCCCAAGCATAACTTAATATTTTATGGGTTTGATGATTTTTGTGTGGTTAACCAAGCCAAAAATAACTTGGGTAGGCCGCAAATTCATGTGGTGGATCATATAAGGTCAAAGAAGAGATAGATTGAAATGGATACTCCATCCTCTTCATTAAAAGTCCATTTTCAAAAGACAAACAATCTCCACAGACTTAGGTGAGAAATGTTCTTCATCTAGAAACTCACAATCACTTGTGGAGTAAATTCCATGGAACACACAAAACCCATGTGAAGCACTATGGATCCATGAGAATAATGAAACTCTTATCCAACCAAAGAGCTTCTACAGATGGAGTAAAAAGAAAGGAGAATGTCACACCTTTGATGCATAAATCCATGGGTATCCCCTTCAACATTTTCAAGTAAATAAAGAAGATAAATTTTGAATGTGACAATGTGGGATGCCCTATCTATCCCATCTCAATGGGATCTTATAAATGAGGCCTTAAAGTAGCTTCCCCAATCTAAACCAACTATGCAAAAAACACACTCTCCATGGTCCACATATGCAATCCAAAGGAGGAAAAAGTAAGTAAGGATAAGAATCCCCCACCCTTTTACATGTACCTAATTATAGGCAAACACTTAGTTCAATATTTCATGATTGACTCAGGTACTAACACCTCTATAATTCCCCAAAAAAGTTTTGATATTTTAGGCATTGAGTGCAATCAAAATTATCAAGGTATCCTACAACTTGATGGCTCAATTATGAACATGTTAGGAGTAATAAAATATCTTGAGTTAACCCTCCATGTTTGTCTAAGTTTAACCATAACCCAAGATATCTCAGTTATTGACTTGCCTCCTTTGTTTTTCATTTGTCTATCAAGATATTTTATTACCAAGGTGGGTGGATATTTGTCTTCTAATTAGTCTCACATGCTCCTAAGAAATATATATGGAACAAAATTTATCATTAAGTTGAGTAAATCTCTTATTATTATGTTAAGTCTTATGAACTTACTCCTCTCCAATCCAATTGCATAGTACATGAAGATCAAGAATATGAACTAGTATCATTACAATAGATTACTCTTCCTAGCTCAATACTAACATCTTGTTAGATGAAATGGCCAAGGAACATTATGAGTTTGAACATTATAACACAAATGTGGAGACTATCCTAGGAACCTATTTTATTCACGAATAAGAATTCTCATCCCCCATACCGCATAAAGAGTATAATAATGTTTCTAGATTATAGAAGATGTTCTTTGATGGTAAAAGAAGCATAAATGGAGCTGACATTGGTGTAGTTTTGGTTTCTCCAATGGAAAATAAATTCTCATTTTCTTATAGGTTGTAGATCACATTTTCTAAGAATGTGGAATAATATGAGGCTTTGATCCATAGTTTTTCTTTTAACAGAAAAAGAAATATTAAGGCCTTGTAGGTGTTTGGGGATATTGAACTGGTTATTCACCAAGTTAAGGAAAGGTATGCAACCAAAAATTATCTTTTAAAATCTTATAGACATATGGATTGGGACATCTGAGAGATTTTTGACTTTGTTAACTTGTAAGTGACGCCAAGGAAATTGAATAAAGAAACAAATAAGATGGAATCCATTGGATCATAGTTTTCACCAGCTGAATATCTCATCCAAGGAAATTTACAACATGTTAAGATGGTTGTGAAACCATCAATTCTAGATAATGAATTCATTTGATAGATATTTGGTAATGATAAATAAATTATTCAATTAATCCAAAATGAAGTTGGTTATCCTAAAAATCATAATCTAATTTACAAGATTGTTATGGTGACCAGATCATACAGCTAAGGACAAACACATATCCTAGAGATTTGGTCTCTCTTGAAGACATCTTCATCCTTTATGATCAATTCAAAGAAGAGGAAAGAAAGAATTTAACAGAAAAACAAGAGGAATAACAATTAGTCACCATCGCACAAGACAAGGATGTATTGCTTGGAAAGGTATGTGATAAATATGAAAATAAATATTTCATCTCCTTGTAGAAACTCTTTGTTCACACCTAGGTGACCTGACACATATCAATCAAAGTACCATTACCTACATTATTATCCATGTCCAAGTATCTTGCAATTTACCTTTGTAAGTCCTATTTTACCCGCATAAAATATATTTACTCTCCCATAACCACACAAAACAACCTAAACCTATTTTAACCCACTTATCCTAACCCCCTAACCTCCTATAACTTAAATCCTCAACCCCCACCATTTCCAAACAACCTGATATCATGGATGACAAGTGGTTTTAACCATTTTCCATTCTTCCTCTTGTTGGTTTTCACCTTTGTAATGAAATCAGCGGTGACCTGTGATCAACAAAAATTGATGTGGATGATATCAAATCTAGTTAATTAACCTCTCTCTCCCTTCTCTAGCTAATCAAGACCTACATGCAAGGACAAATTGTTACCTCCCTAGATAACATCATGACAATTCAAGGATATCCACATCTTTATTCCAAGGATATCAGGACCTCTAAGAGCTTTCAAATCACCTCAACCTCCTTAGGAATTCTATCACCTCTAGATAATTACCAAGGTTAGTACCCATGTCTTCATTTTTTTATCAACTCATTTTATACTAGCCAAAATCTAAAGTCTATCATTATCATCATCTTACATATAATTCTTGCATTCTACCTCTCGTTCAATCATTTAGATTTCCCGAAGAATATTATTTATTCCCACAGAGATTTTTGTCGACCCTCGATCACCATCGATCAACTCCTTTACCTTTTCCTTTTCCTTTTGGCCTTCTAAAAAATCCCAAATCTCATTTTCCAGAACCCTATAGGCTTCTAGATCCCTATAGCCCATCTTTGTATTATCAAGCCTCTCTATTCTTTTATCAGTGTCTATTTTATTAATCCTTTTATCACAACCAAACATTTTCTACCTGATCATCGATCAGTGTCCATAGTCCCTATGCTTTACCTTTTAGCTTCATAAACACATTTGAACATCGATTTCTGGATTTTACAGACTCCTATACTTTCCATAATCAGTCTTGGAAAACATCAATATCTCTTTTCCATAATTTTTAGTTTTTTTATTCATACTTTATCAAAAATAAACATTTTGTCTCTGATCGCCTTCGATCCCTATCATTTATAATCATTTTAGCATATATATATTTTTATCATCTGATTTTGATCTAACAAGTTATTTGCAAGAATAGATGCTTTGTAGATGATTGTTCCAGGTCTGTCTCATCCTATCACTAGCATATAGATCTTCAATCATCTAGCAAGTTTCATGTGGGAGAAGTTTGACATTTTCCAAAAACTCACCTTGTGTGCCTTCACATTCACACAAAAATTTGAGGACATCGAAGAGAAGTTTGAGATCCTCCACGAAATATGAGAAGTAACTGAGGAGTTATGGTATGACTACTTCAAGGACTTTGAGCTAGCCACAGCCGTATCCTGGGCCACTTACGAAGTTGAACATGGTCTTCCTATCCATCTTGAATTTTAGCTTCTTTATCATCATTCATCTTATTATCTTTATCAACATAACTTAACTATATCACAACAATTTTCCACCCTTCAAGGAAGTCCCTTTAGATTCTTGGGTTTTTCCTTTGCTAAGCAACTCGTCATCATATTTATCTAATATCTTTTGTCTAGCTATCTTTTCTTGCAGGTCTTCTCACTGCAGTGAAAGGAGGAGCATTTTCAATTATTCCACTACCTATCATCCCAACATTGTGACTGTCGGTGTAGGTATTGGTAAACCCTACTCATTTGAGTTTTAGGTGCTTTCAGCATTTCATACCACTAACCAAAAAACTACCTTAAACATCTTGGCATTCCCAGTGAGACCCTTTGTCCCTTTTCATTTATATTACCATTTTAGTTTCCATTTCTTTTGTTGTCTATTTCATCTAACTTTTCAGCTTGGAGCACATTGTTATTTCTTAAATTAAAATTAAAAAATTAAAAATTAAAAAGGAAAAGTGATCACATATGCTCCTTTCTTCTATCATTTTCTATTTTCAACATTGCATTTGTGTGTTTGTTCTCATCAAATAAACATTTCCTTTGGAATTTAAAATGAACACTCATATTTTCCTGATCACATAGCTTAATTAGGAGTTTAAGGAATTACATTCACATAACTCCCTTCACACACAACCAAACCACATCAAACATAACTTGCATCTAAACACTCCTTCCCAGGTGGACCTACTTGGATTTCATCACCAAGAGGATAAGTTGACTCAGTGTTCTGGTTGAGTATAAATAAGTTGGTGGGTGGTATATTGGCTAAGCACCAGACACCCTTATCACTACGGGACTGTGAAGTGAGGGGGTAGGCCCCAATACCATGCCTTGTACCAACACCAACACAGATTTGGGCCTCATGTACCTTCAGGTATATCGAGGACTCCATCCTTTAACATCACCTGAAACCAACCTTAGATTGTCATTTCCTAGTACCCTTTTCAGCCATTTTTCACATTTCATATTTTCTTAATTTAATCAAGATAATACAAAAATTTCTTCTATGTGACTTGTTTGTGTTGTAGTAATAAACCATCTATTTCCTTTTATTTTAAGTGATTGTTTGTTTATTTCATGGTTCTAACTAGACAATAGTCTCATCTACAAGACTCTGAAAAAATGACTGACCATTTCTAACAGTCCTTGGAAAATGTCCAGGCTTAGCTTTAATACATTCCATGCCTAATCGAACAATACCAAACATATTCATCACATCTAATAGCCGATCAAGAACCTCCACACTCTCCTAGCAGTCAATCAGCCACATCATAAATCCCAAATCCACCGAGTCCTTGATTTTTCAAAAGTGGTGATCCAGTCTTCATTAAGATTTTGGATTCAAACCTCGTGGATTTCAATGCCTATCTATTTTCCTGAGGTGTTCTCCTCCAAAAACCTTTACTTGAATAATGACCTCCTATCTGTAATGTAGTTTTCTACCTTTCTCATCTTGTTGACCCTAATCACGAGCTGGTCATTCAGTAGATTCATCCTTATTCCACTACTAGTGGACCAAAATCAATGGACCTTGTGTTATCAATACCTATCATCACTTTTTACCTTAATGTTTTTTCATAACACGATACAACGAATCAACAACCATCATCCTCACCAGATCCTTCATTTGGCTTGTGATTTTCGTAAAACAATATAAACACATCCCCTTCGAATATAGCTCTATAAATTCTAGTGGCTCTTCTACACTTCATGTGAGCTCGGTAATCCATCCCTAACACAATCCCTCTTATCTTGTCACAACAACTGACATCTGTAGTTCAAAGTTTAGTCATGTCCATCCCCACGTCAATACCCCTTATCAACACTAGTTCTATTGCTAACACACATCCTTCTGTCCCATTTCACAAATTCATACTCACTATATACCTCAACTATTTCAACCCCTCAAATACCATATCTCATCTATATACCACAAAAATCTCAACCCCTTATCCATACTTCCATCCCCTCATAACATATACCACAACAATCTCAACCCCTTATCTATACTTCCATCCCATCTCAATATATACCCAATAGTCACAACCTTTTATAAACACTTCAATCCATATCTAGTATCAATATATTTAACCATCGAAATTGTTGGTCTCACATCCTACGTATAAAATTCCTATGAGTGTTCCTATCCAACATAATATCCATTTACCTTATCAATTGTATCAACAAGTAAACACATATACATATAATCAACCTGGCCCATCTTCATTCAACCCTAAAAATAAATACAAAATGATCCTTTACAATAACTGATGAACATGATCTCCAGTCTAGAAGTTTCTTCTATGTGTCCCAAAAACACCCTATCATACAAGCATATTTGTAACGAGCCCATCCATCCCTTTGTACCATACAAATCTTACCCTATGAACTGGGAACTCCCAAAGTTTCTTAAATTCTATAGTAAATGGGACCCTTAAAAGAAAATCCAAGCCTTTCATCACGCTTGTTATCTCATTACAAATAACTAGGACCTCATGCTAAGAAAATTCCCCATGTCCTTAGTTGGCCTTACGTTAGATTGGTAAAACATTATCCCAAAATACTTACTGTTCTCCTTTGCACAACTTGAACAATTGTTCTTAGAACATTTCTCAATTAACACTTCCTATAAATTTACCATTGTCAATATTTAATCAATCAAGTAATTCGAAGACAAATCCATTGCATAATTTTTTTCCCACTGGAGAGGTATTATTAATCAATTATTCTTCTCCCTCCTAGAAACAAAATTGATCGAGATATTCATGTGTTCTTAGACCAAACATATATCATCAACACTACAAATCCAATATTTCCAATCGTTTGATGAATTCTTTACCATGGATCACAAATTTAAATTTTGTACACTTAAGGACAGTAGGGTCAAAATCAGATCAAATAAATCTAAACCTGAATCCTCTTTCAAATAATTTTCAAGTCATGATAAATCTAAAACTTCAACACATGTGGTCGACATAAAATATTCTTCCAAGGAAAATTTGGATCCCAAATGTACCCACCCACAACATAATTATACAACCATCGAAAAATCCTTCAAATACATTTTTGATAAACTCCAAGTTATATGTATGATCACCCTTCCTCCTATTCATCCCATCAACACATCTATTTCCAAGCCCTCTTGGTATCAAGAAAATTATTACTGTAAATACCATCAAGTTAATGGTTATAAAATTGGAATGTTTCATTCATTTAGAAATGTCCTTCAAGACCTTATCGATAAAGGTGAGTTATAAATGGATAACCCAAATGCACCTCTAAATTAGAACTTAGACTTCTTTAAACAACCCTTTCCAAACCATGCCCCATCCACTAGTCAACCCCAATCCAACATCATCCACTCTCATCACACCATCAACACTATCAAAGATCAATCATCCAAACCTTCAACATCTAATGCTACTATCATATAAGTACCATCCAAACGATCCATATCTTCAACGCCTATTATTTATATTACAGAAGCATTATCTGAATTATCCACACCATTAACACCTAGTGTTTCTACCATAGAAGCACCTATTGAATCATATGACTCCCTTATCATTTCCTTTGATAAGACCATGAATCCTTCCACATCCCTCACATACACTTCAAACTCATGTGATTCCTCTTCTAAAGCCTTAGGGACATAACCCATCACACAAATTATGAAGATATCTTATGAAAATCATGTCACCTAACACTACGTCTAGAGTCTCAAAAACTCCACTACACGGCCTCTAATCCCTCCATCCAAAAAGGTAAAAATCATATCAAAAAATCATATAACAACCTTGGTAAAGGATCCAAAATCATTTCCTTATATTTTGGGTCCGTACCCCTCATCCAAATTCATAATCACTGTTATAGAATCCAAGATCATTCCCCAACCCAAACCTAAACATGTCACTCAAAAAATGATCCCTTCAAAACCAAATTCCATATCATCAAATGAAGCACCAATCTCCTCAACCTCAGCCTCAATAGGATACTATGTAAACTCCTTGAAAGAATCATCCAATGATCTTTCATTGCTACGTCCTCTTAATCCATCTAGCTCTCAGGGGTGGAAACCCTCCTAGTATAAATTCAACGCATTTTTTGATTATCATCAGACACCAAGAAATTCCACCAAAGACTGCAAGGCCCTTCATGTTACCATTTGAAGTCATAAAGTACTTCTTCCCATAAATCTAGAACAACCAAATCAAGTCAAAACAACCCATCAGACATTTAAAACCACAACACCCAAACTATCATCTAACACTGCGTCTACATCTAAAAAAGGTGACACCTCTTCCAATAATACCCCACTTCATCAAATTGACATAGTTTGTATAACTACCAAAGCTCATGCACTAGACCATAATACTTTAGATAAATACAATTCCAAGGTCCCCATCCCTCTTTCCCCCAAATCACCTAATCCACCACCTTATTCTAAGGCTAAGGTAACTATCCTTTCCACTCCACACACCCAATCCATCACTTTTGTATAAAATATCATCATCAAATAACTCCATCAAACTCTAGTAAAGATGTCCCTTTATGAGCTTGTCTAGACTTTACCAAAACACTGAAAACCCCATGATTAAAGAACTTCAATCTATATCAGTACCTTTATATGATCCATAACCATTCACAAATCTAATCGATACCATCAAAATGTCTTCCTCTATCTCTTTTGACAATTATGAAATCCCATATTTATAAATCAAAGATCACAACCTTTCATTATCCATCACCACCCAAATCAATGATACTCTCATTAAGATATTTTTGATCGAAAATGGTGCCAACATCAATATCATATCATCACATTATTTTGATCATCTCTGATTACCCAAAACTATCATCACTTAGCCACCTACAGTACTATGTGCCTTTAACGAAACCATTTCTCCCACGCTAAGAAAAATAATCTTACCCATAAAAGGTGGCATCAAGATGCTCCATGATATTTTCTACCTTGTATACGAGGAGTTTCAATACACCATGATATTAGCTTGACCCTGGGTACATGCTAAGCATTGTATCCCATCCACCCTTCATCGTTGTCTCAAATATGAACATGAAGTTTTTACCTTCACTGTTCTATCCAACCTAAACCCTTTTAAGGCATGTCACATGACATATAAACCTAACAACATTCTCATTCTAAAGACAAAATCAAGATCTTATAATGAGGCCTCTGCTAGTTCATCCATCACCGCATAAAAATTACTAAATAACACCCCCTTCGAAGATATCATGTAACATATTTCACTAGGGGAGTATCGCCTCCTTACCCTTAATTCCCTTCTTACGCCTAAAACATACATAAGGCTTGAAAAACAACCAATGTATGCACCTAATGTTGGAGATGTTATCTCCTTTAATCCTCTGAATCTCAAAAACAATCTTGTCTATGGAGGGATTGACCATCCTTCCCCAAATCATACTAATCCACATCACGCAAAGTCATTCATATCTGATCTCACCTTCATATATAACTAGGCCTTCACACAAATGTATCTCCATCATTGTTGTTAGAAGGGATTTTGCCTGTGATGCTATGAACAGGGTATTCATGACCTAATTCTTGATCATTCCCATAAGCCTCATGAAAAATAGGGGTTAGGTTTTGAAAATCCTTCTTCAGATACCTTCGCAAACACTGCATATGGATCTATAACAGAAATAGAACCATCTTTTCCACATGCACATGATAACCCCCTTGACACAAATGCCACCATTTCCATCCTATCTGATTTTTTTAGTCAATAGGATTACCTTAGGACCATTTATTTATCAAACTAACGACGGTAATAAAACCCTTTCACTCGTGTTACCTAGAATGATATAGGAAGACTCCCCTACCATCGACATCCTTTAATGCCATGATGATCAATATATCCTCTCCTATATGGGGGAAGAGGATCATTACCTTCAATAAACTCTACCACATGACACATCCACACTTCTTAACGAATCCACTATTGTAGTACTGTTTATTTCCACTCAGAAGCCTAGGCGTGTTGGTACTTCATTCAAATGGATCTGAACACTCACCTGAAGCACACAAATCCTACTAGGTACCTCCTTTGTGATAACTTGTCAAGATGTTAGCATGCATATTCATATTAACCATTCATCAAAGAATACATTCCTATGTAATCATTAGATCCATGAGCTCTAATTAGAAACACACATAATAAGGAAACATGTAGATAAAATAAGTACCAATACCATATTTACCATGCAAGAACCATGCTTAAAAACATCAATTACGGAATCCATCCACAATAATTCATTAATAACCAAGAATATTACATATCTGAAGTTGAATATATCATAATATTTTCATGGAGTCATGCGTGTTAGAAAATTAGTGTTCATAGTGTGAACATATGGTTTGAATATTAGTATTATTTAATATTTAAATAATATGTGAGTGTGCACAATTAGTTGTCATGCACAACTCATAGAGATAAGAATGTGTGAGAATATCTTGGGATTGGGAGTAAGACTAGAGAATAAATGAGAGATATGGGGATAAAATGATAAAACTTGAATCCTTGATTTTAGGAGAAAGAAATTATATATAATACCCTCTCATATTCAATAGAAATTTCTCCATTCTATTTACATTTGGTTTCTATCTTCTGTAGTTTTTTTATTAGTGGTAAAAAGAGGGTTAAGGGGACCCTACCCCGTACATAAGAAAGCTCCATGAGAGTAGATAAAGAAAATTATAATAACATAAAAAAACAATAGTATAAAATTTCATTATAATAAGGGCACTTAGGAGCCCATATAGTGCTACTAACAACAACAAAAAACCAAAGTGAAACTAACAACATCGAAGGAACTAACAACCATATCTTCTGTAGTTTTCATTTCATATGTTGATTTTAATTAATTATTGCTTAATTTATTTATGAAAATATAGTTATTTATCATCATTTGGTATCATATCAGGTTAGGAAGATTTATGAGAGTGATTGTAGGACAAAACCGCAGCCTCAAAGATGTAGATCTAAGAGTTTTAAAGCTTCCGTTGCCATTTTCTGGATTCTGATCTTCCAAAAAAATGACTGGACATTTGTGGTTTTCTCAAAAACCCAGATTTAGAATTTTTTGAAGGGTTTGTTTATTTGTATTATGTGAAACTTCTGTCAAAAAATTACAGAAACCCATTTCGTATTTTAAGAGAAATCATGGAAACAATTCTGACGTTTCTAATTATTTTGTAAAAAAATAGTAAATGATTTCCATTAATTAAACTCTGATAAACTTTATTATTTTGGTTAAATATAAAGTTGATTATTATTGAAAGGGTGAATTTTCGAATGTGTTTGACACCCATCATGGAAATCCCTCTAGATAAATTTGATGGATGAGGCCTATGAAATTGATGAAGAAAGCACTGAAGAAGAAGATGAACATGAATAGAATGAGGATGAAGATGACTACTTATATTGAGTAGTGACTCATGGAGGTTGGAGGTAAAGGAGGATGGAGGAAAAATAAGCATATCTTGTTAGTCACCAACAAAGAGAATGCTTCATTGTATTGGTGATCATTTATTTTTTGGTTTTTTGTGTGTTTGCTTTCAACATGTGTGAGAGTAAATAAGAACAGATCGATAATTCCTGTTCATAGTTAGGAACATATTTTCCTTTTTTTTTTCTTTTGTAAAATGTGGATGGGGAAATGTGTATAATGTTATGGAGTGGTTGGTGGTCCACTAGAAAACCAATTTGAGAGTTTTTGAATCTCTTAGAAAATCACATATAGAGTGGTTAATAGTTCCACTAGAAAACCTATTGAAGTTGATGGTACTCTTTAAAAACCATCATATTGTAGAACATGAGAAGGTATTAGACATAACTCACCCATGTTCACACTAAGGGGGTGAATGTTAGAAAATTAGTGTTCATGTGTGAACATATGGTTTGAATATTAGTATTATTTAATATTTAGATAATATGTGAGTGTGCACAATTAGTTTTCATGCATAACTCATAGAGATAGGAATGTGTGAGAATATCTTGGGATTGAGAGTAAGACTAGAGAATAAATGAGAGATATAGGGATAAAATGATAAAACTTGACTCCATGATTTAAGGAGAAAACAATTATATACAAAACCCTCTCATATTCAATAGAAATTGATCCATTCTATTTACATTTGGTTTCTATCCTATGTAGTTTTCATTTCATCCAAGTTCTACCAAGTTGTATTATCCTCATTAATTATTGGTCCCATCAGACCTTCCATTGTGATACATATCTAGAGATTTATCATGAGATGCAACGCAAGTAGTTTCCAGTGCTCCGATGGTTTCAACCATGATGATTCTTGGGTACCTGAAATTGTAATAAGTTAACCAATATATATAGACATGGTGACTATATCCCTGAAACGCTCATACCTTTTAAGAATAGACTAAATGCTCAAAATAGTCATGCACTAGTATTCTGCATGCTTTAACAGGAAGGATTTTAATAGATTAATCTATAAATAGGCTCTACTCTAAGACTTATAACTTAGTAGGGATTTCAGATAGCATCCCACATATATAGGTGACAATTTGGCAATTTTATTCCAAATGAAATAGAGCTCTTTTTGGGATTTTAGCCATGAACATTTTCATTACCCATGGATGCCCAAAATACAGTGAATCATGAAATTCCTAACTTTCATTCCAAGATCATTACCTAATGGTACATAAACTATGTCATCATATCATAATATTCTTTTGTTATTATACCTACTTCTATCATTCAGATTTTATTCTAACGTAGTTTTTAAATGTCAATAGTATGGATTAATTTGCATTTGTTTCTTAACTTCTTCCTTAAACTATGTTCTGAGGGCACAGTCACGTAAATATGCTTCCTATAACTTTGTGCATTAGCCACTTGATTTTCCTTTCCTTTCATGAAACTAATGTAAAAATCTTACTAGGATAGAAATTCTAGCCACCTATGATATCTTGCATTCAAATTTAATTGCGTGAAGATGTATTTCAGCCCCAAATGGGTCTATTTTTAGTTCAAATGTTTTACCTAACAAATAATTCCTCCAAATTTGTAAGACATGAACTATGGCAGCAAGCTCTAATTCGTAGGGAGCATAGTTATACTCATCCACCTTCCTTTTTCTACTATTGTAAGCAATTACATGATCATTTTGAAGAATTATTCTCCCAAACCTTCACCTAAGGAATCAATTACAACGATAATACTTCCATTGGGATCTGGAACCTTAATACATGTTTTGTTGTAATTTTTTCTTTCTGCATTTTAAATGCATTTTCACATATATCAGTCCATAAAAACTTCTGCTCCTCTTTCTGTGATGAAATTATTGGTCCATCCACTCTTGAGAAATATTTTACAAATTTTCTGTAATAACCAGCTAACCCTATAAATTTTCTTACTTCATGTAAGTTTTTAGGTGTTTACACCGCTCATTTATAGCCTTGATTTTTGATGGTTCAACTGAAAACCCATTTTTTAATTTGGCCTAGATATTGTACCTCGTTTTGATAATAATAACATTTTGAAATATTACCATAAGGTTTCCTTTTTATTATCACTTATAACACTATTCTCAAGTGTTCATTGTGTTCCTCTATGTTCTTCGAATAAATCATAATATCATCAAAAAAATAAAAAAACACTTATCTAAATTTTCTTGAAAAATATTATTCATAAGATTCATAAATGTAAGATGTACATTAGTGAGTCTAAATGGTAAAATAGTAAACTCATAATGCCCATATCTTTTTTTGAATGTTGTTTTATGAATGTTTTAATACTTTATCCTTAGTTGATGATAACAATATCGTAAATTAGTCTTTGAATAAACAAATTCATCCCTCATCTAATCGAAAATGTCATCAATCCTTGGAAAAGAGGGATAATTTTAGCGGCGAATATTCGTAATATGGCGAAAATTTCATTTTAGGAAAATTTGAAAAGGCGAATTATTCGGAGTGGGTCGGTGTCCTGTTCGCCTAAAATATAAAGTATATTTTTTTTGGGGGGTCGGCTTCGCCTTCATTTGAAAACATCTCCTATAAAAACCTATGTGATTCGCCGGGTAGTATACCTCAAGTAGCTTACCAAATTACCAATACTGTGAAATTTGAACTCGCATACCCTTTGCACCAGAGATTCATATTACTGTTATCCTGTGATTGTTGACGCGCGACAAATGCAGTATTGACGCGCGACAAGAGATATACTGACGCGCGACAAGAGCTGTACTGACGCGCGACAAGAGCTGTATTGACGCGCGACAAGAGATATACTGACGCGCGACTTGGGCTAAGAAGTGACGCGCGACAGAGGAAGGCTTGACGCGCGACAGAGGAAGTGTTGACGCGCGACCTGGGCAGTGTTGACGCGCGACATCTGACAGTTCACGCGCGACAAGACCTCAGAGACTGTACAGAGTCGCTTCTTGGTTCTTTTGCTGACGCAGGACTCTTTTCAGAATAATGGAAGGTGCCAGCTCAAAGAATACGAATAACCTAAAAGTAAGTAAGAAATCTCAGAAATCACTCTTCAAGTATTTTGGAAACTCTGCGGATACAGATAATGTAAATACCAATCATATAGATGCCACCAAAAAGAATCAGAATACTGACTGTGTGGAAGGCATTATTGAGGTGGACATGCATTCTGCACAGTATCACAGTCAAACAAATGAAACCTACGATAATATGCCAGATCTTGAAGATATTGTTCCTGTTGGGGTGCAACCAGAAGTGCAGCTAGATATCACAGATACAAACACTCAGCAAAATGGAAGACAGAAATCAATATCAAACTCTGGTCCAAGAAAGAGGAAACCAGGTGATTGCGATATTGCTCAAAATTCTACTCAAAAAAGTAAAGCATTGAAAACAAACAAGAATATGTGGACCATTGGCAGGACATACAAGTTTGATTGGGCAGCTAAATTTCCATTTATTGAACCTGTACAATCATCAAATTCTGAAGAAATCCCATGTGAATGTACATGTACAATATGTACGTGGAAATTGGGAAAGCAACAAAAAATGCAACTGAAGCTGGACACAATAGAAAAACATTGTGGAAAACAATATTTAACTGTAACAGGGGCGGATGGCCAGAAAATCAAAACACATAGGTGGAAAACTGAAAAGGAGTGCATGCATGTCAGATACGCAGCGGAATATGAGGCAGAGCAGAAAAAACACAGACATCTGTTGGAAAAGGGAGGAACAATCACATCGCATATTGGTAAGATGAAAGAAACAAATCTACATGCAAAATTCATACAATTCTCTACTCTTTTTCAAATACTTAAAAAAGGAAGGGCGATGTCAGATTTCCTTGATTTCAAAGTTTTGTATCAATTTAACGGAATGCTGAATGTACCTCAGTCTCATTGGTCTGAGAGTAGTGGATGGGAAATGGCAAAATGCCTCTCGATGATAGAGAAGGAAGATTTGAAAGAGAATGTAAAAAAAGCAAACTTTATCTCTGTTTCAATTGATGAAGTGACAGCAGTCGACAACACCGCATGGGTATGTATCCACATCTATACATTAGAAAATCATATAAGGACACCTCATCTGTTGGGTGTTATGAAAATGGTTGAAAACTGCAATGCTGAAAACCTATACAAAATAGTTGTTTCTCATTTGAAAGATGTTGCTGGTATGACTGATTATGAAATTGCTACGAAGTTGGTATGCGTTGGAGCAGATGGTGCATCTGTCATGCAGGGTCACCGAACAGGGCTCTGTGTTAGATTACAAACAACAGTGGCCCCATATATGCTACCAATTCACTGCATGGCTCACAGAATGAATTTAGCGTATAAAATGGTAAGCAACCATGAAAATGTTGCTAAATTAGAAGACCTAATAAGAGAACTCCATGCCTATATGTCAAGCAGCCCAAAGCGTTTTCTGGAGTTCCAAAAATTTGCAATTGGAATTACAGACGGCAAAAAACTTCTGAAGGATGTGGAGACTAGATGGATCTCTTTGTATGAACCAGCATGCAGAGTTCGTGAGGAGTATCCTTCATTGGTTGGTTTCATGCACAAATACCGTCATGAAGTTGATAGGGCAAGGGACCTGTTGTTCCGCTTAACTGATTTGGAGACTTTGCTTACATTGGTTGGTATTCTTCCAATGTTAAAGGAGATCAATACACTGATGAAGCATGCACAGGGCAGATTGATCTATATTGTGGATTTTATACGGATGAGGAAAATGGTATGTCAAAGTCTTGATATATTGTATTGTTCCCAGGATAGTTTTGATGCACCTGTTTTTGAAAATTGGAGAGATTTATTAGATCTTAAAAATCCTAACACCTATTTGAGATTTAATATCCACGATCACCTATGCATCTCTGTTAATGGGAAGGAAATACCTATGCACATTTTGCAAAGACGTCAAGATATTACAGGATCGGAACGAGAAGATGTTCCTGTGACACGTAATTTGTTTGAGTCTGTGATAGTTGAAACCAGAATAAAGCTTAAAAAAATTTCAGAAACCTTGTCATCAGAAATTAGGGAACGTTTCTGTAAAGATAAAATTCTGGAAGCCATGGGTGTGATGAATCCGAATTTTTGGAATACAGAAGGTGGCCGTGCAGACTTTGTCAGTAAGCATTTCCATAAATCAATGGGTACAATAATGGAACAATTTACTAAGACGTCAGAGCTCAAGGGTACGGAAATCAAAGGTATACTGAATGCCGATTTATTAAAGTTTCAGTCAACCAATTTTGCAACAACAATGAGGAACCAATATAACAATTTAGATCAACCTTCTGAAAGTGGTGCTATTACAAGGCTGTGGAGAGGAATCTATCAAAGTTCTATCTTACAAGAAGATATCAGTGAGTATTTCAGACTATATGAATTATGCCAGACAATGATTTTGGGGTCTGTGGAGGATGAAAGAGTTTTCAGTGCATTGTCATTTATAAAATCAAAACTGAGAAACAGGTTGGATAAAAATCTGGAAAGTTGCATGAGGTGTTACGTTTCACGATACTCCCTCGAAACCTTTCCGTTTGACAGAGCAATTGCGCACTGGAATTCCCTTTGCGAAAGAAGAGGTGTAAATAATACAGCTACAAGTACAAATATTCCCAACCTTGAGAGTGTAATTGGCTCTTCGTCACATTCTACAGAAGACAACATCGACTTTGATGAAGCTATTGATAATGGATTGTTTCAACTTTAAGTAGGTATCTTCTTTATCTATCTTTTATCTTTATCATTAAAGATGTTACAGGTCTATATACTAAAAATATCAGGCGATTCACCCATCTATCTACTAATCCATTTCTCGTGTTGGATTTTTTTAAAACACAGATCTAGCTCATTACCAATGGCAGTGATGATTTCAACTTTAAGCAGGTATCTTTTTCCCCTTAATCTTATTGTTTGTTACTATTCATTTTTTGACAGAGCAATTGCTCACTGGAATTCCCTTTGCGAAAAAAGAGATGTAAATAATACAGCTACAACTACAAATATTCCCAACCTTGAGAGTGTAATTGGCTCTTCGTCACATTCTACAGAAGACAACATCGACTTTGATGAAGCTACTGATAATGGATTGTTTCAACTTTAAGTAGGTATCTTCTTTATCTATCTTTTATCTTTATCATTAAAGATGTTACAGGTCTATATACTAAAAATGTCAGGCAATTCACCCATCTATCTACTAATCCATTTCTCGTGTTGGATTTTTTTAAAACACAGATCTAGCTCATTACCAGTGGCAGTGATGATTTCAACTTTAAGCAGGTATCTTTTTCCCCTTAATCTTATTGTTTGTTACTATTCATTTTTCGACAGAGCAATTGCTCACTGGAATTCCCTTTGCGAAAAAAGAGATGTAAATAATACAGCTACAAGTACAAATATTCCCAACCTTGAGAGTGTAATTGGCTCTTCGTCACATTCTACAGAAGACATCATCGACTTTGATGAAGCTATTGATAATGGATTGTTTCAACTTTAAGTAGGTATCTTCTTTATCTATCTTTTATCTTTATCATTAAAGATGTTACAGGTCTATATACTAAAAATGTCAGGCAATTCACCCATCTATCTACTAATCCATTTCTCGTGTTGGATTTTTTTAAAACAAAGATCTATATCATTACCAGTGGCAGTGATGATTTCAACTTTAAGCAGGTATCTTTTTCCCCTTAATCTTATTGTTTGTTATTCTGGTCACATTCTATTCTATTCATTTTTTCAGCTCTGGTTATAATTAAAGATGTTACAGGTGTATGTATTTACATTTAGTTAAATACAAAATTTTTATTTTTTGAAAACGTGGGTTGACATCCGTCCGAGGAAGCTTTTACTTCTCGGGACTGACAACGTCAGGCAACTCACCCATCTATCTACTAATCAATTTTTTGTGTTGAATTTTTTAAGACAAAGATCTAGCACATTACCGGTGATGATTTCAATTTTAAATAGGTATCTTCTTCAACATAATATTTATATTTACTTGACCTTTAAAGATATTGTTGGTCTATATATTTAAAGATGTTGCTGGCACTTCTCAGGACTGACAATGTCAAGCAACTCACCCCTCCATCTACAATGTCATGTGAAACAAAGATCTAGCACGTTACCCTTGATGATTTCACAGCAATCTAATACGCAAGAGGTAAGCTAAACCCTAGCATATTTGCAATTATGTTTAATTTCTTACCAGTGATGATTCTTTCTTGATTTCTTAGAATTATATTAATTTATTTTTAATATATTTTATCTTCCTGTAGACCAAGGATTTTTTTTCTATTTACTATCTCTTTATTCTCCATTTGTTGGTGAGTGGTAGCTTCCCAAAAAATAGATATTCCTGCCACCTGATAGGATAAAGATAACTAAAATAACAAAAAATTAAATTGGAAAGTGATGTCGAAACATGTCACAATACTACCAAATTCAATATTCACATTTCCCTGATTCAAACCACAAGAGCCTTGGCTGAGTCACCCTCCGTTAATATTAAAGTACATTGATCAGAATTCTTCCCTCCTGCTTGATTTGCATCAAGTTTGGGAACATCAATTAATTTCCCCTTCTTGGTTCCATCAGTTTTCTTAAGATCTTTTTTTTGTTTAAACTTTTCCACTGCACTCATCAGGTCAAACAAAGTTACAAAGCTCATCTTAGATAACCTGACCATACACCATGAATCTTCTTGTACTGGAAGAGACTGTTTCCAATTACCTTACACATATCACATCATCTTTCACACTTTCATTAACTCACAACCTTTATAGGCAATAACCTTGTGATGCAAAGATAGATGAGCATTTGAATCAACGCATTCCTGGAGCCACTGTCAAACCTTGCATTGACCTCTAAGAATCCTTTAAGAAACAATGTGTTATACTCTTCCTTACTATGCACAAATCTTATGACAAGGTAACATCAATATGAGATTTCTCAACTTTATAACATTTGTAGATACTCATTTTTCCCTACTTTGAGCATGAATCAGAAGTATAACCTCTATTACACAATACATCTTCTTGTAGTAGCAATACATTCTTGTCTCAACACCATGATAGACCACATAATGACATATAGAAACAATGTGTTATACTCTTCCTTACTATGCACAAATCTTATGACAAGGTAACATCAATATGAGATTTCTCAACTTTATAACATTTGTAGATACTCATTTTTCCCAACTTTGAGCATGAATCAGAAGTATAACCTCTATTACACAATACATCTTCTTGTAGTAGCAATACATTCTTGTCTCAGCACCATGATAGACCACATAATGACATATAGCATGACATTTGGGTCTTGACAGACCTTGAGCTTTTCTCAAAGATGTGAAAACATTTCTTAAGGCATAAAACAAGGTCCTCTTAATATGTCACCTTTTAGAACTACAAGACATTGATGAATCAACACCTTGACATGGTCTTATACCACTTTTAGAGAATTATAAATCTCCTTGATGAAATTCTTTCACTTTGTACATCATGAAGCACTGATAATTTTCATCACCAACTAGGACTGAGTCAGCTTGAAGCACTGACAGAGTAACTTGCACTTGACACTCCAATATTCAATTCATGAATTCCTTAACAAGGATGAGCTTTACCAACTAGATAACAGGACAGATTGCTAGACCTTAGCATCATTGACTTGGATATCTTTATTTTAGACTGATAAAGGTCATTCATAAAATCCAAACACACTTTGAAGTCCTCAACACGTTGAAAAATCATAGTACAACACAGATTCTTAACCTATCAACCTTAAGTCTACTTTCATAGACAGTATAACCCCACAGATACAATTAAAGTCCCACGACATAATTTTCAAGATAATTAAAGTCCCACAAGATATTCAGGCACTAAATTTTACATTATACACATTAAATCGATCATCGTCTTTCATCATCATCTATCATTGATTATCAATTGTCATCATTCATCATCTACGTCCACATACTATTCATGACAATGCAAGTAAACAAGAAACATACATATAATTCATGATAATCACCATCTAATCACCATATAATTAAATTCAAATAGCATAGTACAAACTCAATAGTTGAAGTTTTCAAATTCAATATTAAAAGTTTAGTCAATAATAAAAGTTTCTAATTTTCACAAACCCTCTTTTTCAATATTAGAAGTTTTCAAACTCAATATTTATAGTTTCCCCAATAATAAAAGTTTCTGCTTTTTCTTTATCCAATTGTACTCCTCTGCTCTTCCCCAACGGCTTCTTCCACTCTGGCTGCACCTCTTTCCCCAACAGCAGAAATAACCCCTGAACTTATAAGATCTTCTGCAGCACTGTCCAGATTTTTTATAATTCTTTCTTCTTGATTTGTTGCATCTCCATGCGACAGCAAATTTGGATCAGCAACTGCTTTGGCTTTGAACAAGATGTCAGGGTCGAGACCATGCTCTTTAATGATCCGCTTTAGTGTATTGTTTTGTTTGTTAACCAAAACAATATTTTGCTTCAAATTTTTTGCTGCGGATAAGCTGTTCTTTGCTGTTTCCAAGTGAACTTGCAAAACCTTCGCCTGACTCTTCAAATTTTCATATTTCAACTGCACAAAAAGAGTAACGTCAATTCAAAATATTAATGTAAATTCAAAATTTCAAATTAACAAAAATGATTGTTAGAATGTAATAGTACTTACAACCGCTCTATCTCTTTCGGCATTTGCGATTGATACCAAATCCTTGTCCTTTGACCATTTGTTAAAATATGCCTGGGCCTCGGCACTAATATTTTCCAATTTGTTTAGTGCCTTATCTAAAATGCCATCTTTATAGTCGTTATTAAACGTGACAGTCCCACATTTTACTTGGGTAAGTAAGGAATCCATCTTCGCAGGTTGATTCTGGACTGCAGCGTATAAACTATCCCTTTGCCAATAATTTTCATAACGACTAATAATCTCATTGATAAGAATTTTAGCCCTTTTCTCCCATTCTATAAGCTGTTGGATTTGAGGAATAATAAACTCACTGACATGGGATTGACAATCATTACCAATTAAGTTCTCCAAAGGAAAAGGTGGAAACTCTTCACTATCTGAATCTGATGCAGACGATCTTGCTGGAGAAGTGTGGGGGCTTTCACCATGACCAAGATCAACTGCTCCTTGTTTCTGTCTTTGGGTGGGCTGATCCTGTTTTTGAAAAAATAAATCAAGATTTAGATAAATAAATTTGAAGACTGAAGATTTAGATTTAGATAAATCAGAATGTAATTAAAAATTGTAAAGCATATTAAAATTGAAATTTGAAGACTGAAGTATACCTGCTGGCCTTGAATCATCTCGCGGGTATCGAAAAAACCAGTTGGGTCATTGCTATCAATGCCCAAATAATCTTCATCTAAATTTATATTGTTCAAAACAGATATGCCCGTTGCACTGGGCAAGCCACCAAGTGAGAGAGTTGGAATTCGAAACGAGGAGTCAAGGTTTAGTGTCCCACTAGGGGCCGGAGCAAAAGGCATGCGTTTACCAATGGTCTTTTTCACTGTTCCTCTGGTTGGCATTTTAAAAATTAATGGTTGAGTGGGTGTCGGTGCCGTGGCTTGATCATGACTGACATGTGCTGAAAAGTACAAGAAAAAATGAAAAATATTAAAACAATTCATAAAGTCAAAACTACGAAATTAAACGTTCTATAGAAAAGTTGTACCTTGTTGTCGAGGGGTTGTTTTTTTCGGTGCTACAGGTGGCCTTGTAGGAGTTGTACTCAGTGGCTGTTCAGAAGATATCAATGCATGCGACTGTATTGAGTGAGTTGGGGAAGAAGGTTCCATAGTCCCTGCTATTCATCAATATTAAATGTTGTCAATTCATTTTGCTAAAATTTAAATTGAAAAATAAATCTGCAACTTTGGAATTTGTAATTAATATATGAGAATGTATTACTTCTCTGGCGTTTAACGAGTTCAAACTGTTGAGGGTCTGGAGAGGAGTGAGCTTCCATTTCAGAATGGGAGTCCCCCGAAGCCTCCGCGTGTAGTTGGCCTCTTCCTCTCGACATCTTTTTTTTTTTGGGAATGGCTTCAAGATATCTTCTCTGCAAAACATTAAAATTTAAGTTTTAATAACTGCGCACTGTAATGAAGAAAATTGTAATACAATTACAAACTAAATAGTTTATACCTGTTGTTCTGCAAATGGAATTGAGAATTTCTTCAAAGCCTCATCAGAGCAAGTAGGAATTTCTTTAGCTTTTAAATTTAAAAGTGCCTCATAGTAGAAGCCGAGGAGATAGTTTGTTGAATAAATGAAAGGTTTTTCTGACATTTTCGAATTTGATATGTCAGCTCTTATTTTTTTGGATAGAAATGTGCACCAATCGAATTTTTGTTTTGAGATAGTGGCACAAATGTATGCAATGGCCCAATTTGGTATATCTGTTTGGCGACCCTGCATAACAATTCTGGCTTGAAAAAATGCAATAAGTGCAGCAAGAAAGTGGTGTGCAATTGATTGTGTATCTACACCACGCCTGGATTTATTGACATGGGCTGCAAATGCGAAACAGTGAAAATTACTATCAATTTATAACAGCAAATTGTATCAGAATAAAAAACAGAATAAATTTTTTGAATTAAAACGAATTATACTTACAATCAACATGGAAACCGTACTTTGATTCGAGAAATTTCTTGTTTTCTTCCACGAGTGTTGCCTTGGTTGTAACAGTTGGTAAATTTCTGATAGGAAGGCCGGTAAACCGATGTATGTCATTCGGTTCAATAGTGAATTGGAACATTTGGCCATCGTTCAGAGTCACATAAAATATACCGTCCTCTGAATTGTAGCATGACAGAAGGTAATTCAAAATATCCGGATCTGTTTCGAAATGGGGCATATTAACGAGCCCTGTAAATCCACACTCTTCAATTATACCTTGATATTCTGGAGACATCCTTAAAGCCGTATGGATGTGAGGGCATAAGGGATTCCTGTAGGTTATCTTGGAAATCGATTGACTTGGATTCTCTTCATTTTCTTGCTGAACTTGCAATTGGGAGGCATGTGAAGTCGACATTATAGCTGTAATTGCGTCTTTGTCAAAGATTTAGACCTGTAAAAATTCAAGCACGGGAAAACGTAAACGAGAAAATGAGCGGCACAAGGGTATTTATAACCTAAATATGGGCGTCACTGTCCCCTATTGACGTGTGTCATTTGCTTCAAATGACGCGCGTCAATAGGAAGCAGTGTCGTGCGTCAGTAGAAGCCTGTGTCGCGCGTCGTTTGTTTATAGTGTCGCGCGTCATTTGATTAAAGTGCGCGTCAATAGAAGGCTGTGTCGCGCGTCATTTGTTTATAGTGTCGCGCGTCATTTGATTACAGTGTCGCGCGTCATTTGATTACAGTGTCGCGCGTCATTTGTTTACAATGTCGCGCGTCAATAGATTACAATGTCGCGCGTCAATAGAGGACAATGTCGCGCGTCAATAGAGGACAATGTCGCGCGTCAATAGAGGACAATGTCGCGCGTCAATAGAGGACAATGTCGCGCGTCAATAGAGGACAATGTCGCGCGTCAATAGAGGACAATGTCGCGCGTCAATAGAGGACAATGTCGCGCGTCATTTTGTGACTGTGTCGCGCGTCAATAGAGAACAGTGTCGCGCGTCAATAGAATCAACTGACGCGCGTCATTACGATCTAGTGTCGCTCCAGTGTCGC
Source organism: Taxus chinensis (assembly GCA_019776745.2). Lineage (NCBI taxonomy): Eukaryota > Viridiplantae > Streptophyta > Pinopsida > Cupressales > Taxaceae > Taxus > Taxus chinensis. The sequence goes on from JAHRHJ020000119.1 coordinate 96,672, forward strand.
ACGTCATCAGGAGCTATTGTCGCGCCAGTGACGTGCGTCATTACGGATTACTGTTGTCGCACGTCACTGATTTAGCCTTGAAAAACCAGGTGAAAATTTTGTTTTTGAATACTGTCAAATTCGCCTTTCGCTGAAAGTGGTTACGGGGATATTCGCCAGGTATTTTCCACCTTCAATTTTATAGCTATATAACTTTTCATTATTTCTTGATATTTATTAGTAGAATTCCACGAAATCACTCATCAAGGCATGATTTTATTGTAGTATATGATACTTAACATATTTAATCCCTTTTAAACTCCTAAAATGGTGTACAGTAAACTATGTAAACACTATTTATATTGTGCAATGGTTACATAAATGAAAATAGCATAAGAGAAAACATGCAAGCTAGAGAGAGATAGAATTCACATAATAACAATTAGATTATTTTATGATACCAAAAGCTAAAAATATAGCAATATTTATAATTCATTGACAAAAAAACAACCTTTTGTGTAATTTACTTAATACTTTTATAAATCTCAAGGTGACTATCAACTTCCAGTCCCTTCATATTATCTTTTATGGCTAGAGGGTCTCTTCGCATTATCTTCCTAAACTAAAGGAGCATTACATGCCTACTATTTTTTATTATATTGAATTTACACATAAATTTGATATTGAATAATATACACAACTATAAAAAATGTATAAATTCATCTTTTAGGTTTCAATTCCCTTCCAACACTTTCTGAGATAAAAGAAGCTTGTGAAGTCCTGAAGTGTTTTATATTCATTTTTCATCCTCTTGATACTAGTTTTTATCCTAAGCACTTAGATTATTTATTTACAATCAGAACAGGGAACATCATTTTTTGGTTTTCATCCCTTGCACACTTCTCAATCACCTTAAGATGTTTTTAATTAAGTATACTTTCCAACAAACCCACCCTTTCAGGGTTTCATTTTTTGGAAAATTCCTCATAGATCACCCTTTAAATTTTAAAGCTATGTAGGCCTTCTTAGAAATATATAACAAAATTATGTAATTGTTTCAGAAAATTACTTACTCGCAAAATTGTGATGAGACAAAATCTACTTTTGTTACTTACCTTATGAAGATGGGGATTGATGTACTTGTGCATGTGGAGGAACTGTTAACAGTGGTGATGCTTTTAATGTTTTTTTTCCTAAATTTCTTGGCACATGAGGTGAGGAACTATGTACTACATCATGTTTTTTGTATTCTTCCTAATTAGTAGAAATAACTCTAAGTTTACCTTATATACATTCCAAAATATGATACCATCATCTACTCTTATGAATTATCATTGTAGTTATGTTAGTGTTGGCATAACTTCACACTAACATTGTGATTCACTCATCTAAAATACCTTTCCATTATGTTCATTGTCCATGAGTTGAAATAGGAGGTTCACATGTTGGCACAGGCTTTAGGAAGTCTAAAAACAATTTTGGAGCCCCATGTGCCTTCACATGGAGTCATCTCTCCACCCACCTACTCACTTCTCTCACTTGTTTTATTTATTTATTAATAACTTTCTCCCCACACCCAACTTTCTACAAACATCAAGTATAATTTTTGAATGAGTGCTCCATAAGCAAGAAAAGATGATATTCTAGGAATTGGGAAAAGATTCAAAATTTAAGACATGATATCTTTTAAAATCCAAGACTTCATGCATCTCCATGAATCTAAATATCATTTTATTACCACCTCCCAAAGCCCATGTATCCCTCATGAAACTGTATACATCCATCCTTTTCATGGACAACAAAGTGTCTAATGTAAATGATTTATTAATTTATTATTTATTTCTCACATGATAACCCACAAAAACCCACCTAATGGTTTAACTTATTTTATCATTTTAAATTTTAACATTATTACTATTATTATTTCACTTTCTTAATTAAAAAGGATGGTCAACACAACACTCACAAGCATAAGCTAAGTTATGCTTCCCGAAAACGAACTCAACCACGCTAGTGAACCAACTTGAGTTCACACAAGTGAATTCGAAAACACAGGAGTGGGTAGGACCTTACACACACGTATGCCTCTTCATCCCCTAGTCCAAAGTATTAATGTTCTACTCAAGATAGCCATGTAACTAGATGCTCCAAAAGTTTGCACAAGAATACCTTGTGAATATATCTATGGATGTGTTATATCTTGATCATTTTTGTAATAATTTGCATCACAACCTCGTCATCTTCCGAAAAACATTTCATCTTCTCCTCTATCCATCCCTCCACATATCATTTTACTAGTAACCATTTTAGCATTTTTTAGGTCCTAGCAACGGAACCATTATTAGCTAAAGTCCCTCAAATTTATCATCAATACATGTTATAGTTGTAGTATATAATTTTTCACGTAGTTAATCCCTTTAAAATCCTCAAATAGTGCATCGTAAACTATGTAAACACTATTTAGATTGTGCAATAGTTACATAACTAAACATACCATAAGAGAAACATGCAAGCTAGAGAGATATAGACTTCACATAACTAGAATTAGAATACTTTATGATCGCAAAAGCTATGAACATAGTAAAATATATATTGTAGTGAAAACAATCCAATCTTTTGTGCAATACACTTACATAGATTTATGCATTCCAAGGTGATTTTCAGCCTTCCAATCCCTTCAAATTTATTTTTATGGCTATAAGAGCTCTTCCTAAACTAGAGGAGCATTACATGCCTACTATTTTATCCTATATGGACTTTACACAGGATTTATATTGTGTAATATACACAGCTATAAAAAATGCATCAAGTCATCTTTTAGGCCTCAATATATTCAAACAATGATTGGTGGTTTATGGGTTTGTGATTGTTTTCTACCAAGAGTGATGCAGGTTGAAATGTTAGGATCTTTTTAGTCTGTATTATTATTTTCTCACTCAAAACCTAGACACGTTGGCACATCACTCAAATAGATCTGAGTGGTCACCCAAAGCACGTAAATGTAGGAGGTCCCTCTTTGTTATTATCTTACCAGGGTGTTAGCATGCGTATTCATAATAACTAGATCTCAAGGTGCATATCTCATTATAACAATCAAATCCATGAACTCAATTTGGAAACACACATAATAAGTAAACATATAGATCACATAAGGATTAATACCAGATTCACCATATAATAACCATAAGTAGAGACATCAACAATCAATATCCATCCATAATGGTTCATTATATTAATTCTTGACAAAAAAATAGTAGCTGAATACATACATAATTACCATGCATAAGTCATGCATGATACATACCAGCAACATAACTCTATTACAATCCAAATCTAGGTTTCAGTCCCTTAAAACCATGCAAATCAATACATATATATAGGGGTGGGGACTTTCCCTTCACCTCTAATGCACTCTAAAAATAGGATGCATGAAAAAAATATCCATGAATCCTCTACAAAGATAAATGAATGAAGCATGAAAAATTCACCTAATAATAGATTATCTATAATTAACTTTATGTTCTAATCCTATTATTATCTTAAACATCTGTATGACTCTTGATCTTCCTCATGTTCTAAAAATAGCTTTGTGTAGCCTCCAGGTCTTCTACCTTGATCTAAAGTGCATGCTCAACACTCTATCCTATTTTTATCCTGATCCATGCAAAAATGGATAACTCTATACATCTGTATTACCTGGGCATGAATCCTTAGAGGCACAACTCTTGTCAAACCTTCCGAGCATTTCCATGTGTTCCCTTCTTCTGTGCCATTGTCATATGCACATCTCATACGTATGAAATACTTCACAAAGGAAACATTACCCCACACTAATATCATTTCCACCCCCGTAAATGGGTACTCATACCTTATCTCTCCAAAGAATAAAGAATAAAGAAATAAAGAATGATTGTTCATCATGAAAGGATATAAACATACATCACCAATCTAGGTGTTATTTTGTCACAGGTAATAATATCTTAGGGTACTCATTCTTGATGTTTTCTTCTAATTCCTCCCAGCCACAGAGTCCCTTCTTGGCCTTAGTAGGAATTTCACCAAGAAAAAATCCATTTCATATAAATTCATGTCTTTACCCTTATGCTTCAACACCCTTAACACATTTGCCAAGCCTAACACCATGTCATCCATAACATCCATGCGTCACACCATTAAATTTCCCAATTCTTTGATCCTGTCACCATGATGATCCCGGGCTGCTTTGAGTGCGTTGCACTTTCTTGCTAACATCACTAGCATCTCCTCATGCCCCAAAGTCTCACTATTCTTTATTGCAAGGATTGCATTCTCCTCTTCTAATGTCCTTGTTTTTATAATGTTCTCAAGATCCTCACACATTTTCAGCACCAAATTGTCCATTTTTAACTTATCCCTTAATGTATCAAGGCTGGCATCATACTCAACTATCTTCTGTGTTATCTTCTTCTTTACTCTATCTTTTCCCACCGTAGCATCTTTCTCCTTTTTTGCAGCCATTTATTCTGTACTTGGTCCATGTGCACTAGTTCCTTCATTCAATAGTAAGTGCACTAAGGTCTATAAGTAATGCAGGGATAAGGGAAACCTACCACTTACATGTTTCTCATATTGTGGCCGCACCTTCAGAATCTCCTTGGTCATCTCAAGTAAATTCTCTACTTTAATCTTTGCCTTTTCATTTTCTTCCTTTAGGCTCATCATTTCCTATTCCTTATCCTTCTTTTCCTTAAGCAAAGTTCTTAAGGTATCCACCTTATCAACATTTCGGCATGCAACCTCTAAAAATATCTTTGTCAAATATTTTCTTGCTTACTCATCAGAGAATTTAGTTGGCTTGATGGTCACATGTCTGGAATTCAAATCCTTTTTCATTCTTCTCAAGGCACGTGACTCTTCACATAAATAAAATACACACTCATCCATGTGATTTTTCATACTCCATAAAAACTATTTTCTGGTGCGTGTGTTTGCCATCTCTAGATCCATCAGCTCCCATCCATATAATTTTTCCTTCGCAATAGTTCTCTGGAACTTGGCACGTATAATATTTGTAGGGTCGTTGATGTACCCAAGGTTTTTTTTGCACCATCTCTTCATCTCTTTTCTCACTAATGCACTCACATGTATGTTCTTGTGTTCCAGCTCCCTCTTAATTCTCTTCTCTAGTTTCCCCCTCAGGTTTACCAGTCAAGTTTGCAACACTTTCTTCCTTCTCTGTATCTCCTCCAGCATAACTTTATTTTTCATGTTCATGTATACTTACACTGGGGACATCTAAATCAAACAATGGTTGCTCACTGCCGATCTCTTCATCCTCTCAAACCTCAAGGCTAGGCATTGAAACATCATCGTGTGTGGGCCCATATGATGACTTCTCCTCATCACTATCTTTTATATGAACATATTTGTGCCTTTTATTTCTTTCTTATTCATCCTTCTTCATGGGTGTTACGCACGGTGATCTTCTCATAGGTTGTGAAGTATCAGCACCCACATCTTCACCCATGCGTCTTCTACACAATTTCCTCCGCTAATGATCAGTCTA
>JAHRHJ020000120.1:0-102187 GCA_019776745.2 Taxus chinensis
AAATCAATGATTAAATCTTGGAAGATAATAAAATTATAATAAATAGAAGGAACTTGATTAAGAAACTCTTCGATCTATCTTACCCATTGAAAATGTAAATAGTATAGTTATGTCTATCTCTTCAAGTGAAGCCCAAGTGAAACCTTTAATAATTCTGGTTAGACTCTTGACCCCAATGAAATCTTATTAACAACTAATAAGATCTTAATGATGAATCCAATATTTAGACAGTCATGTACTGGAATAAAATAAAATAAAATAAAATTGACCGCTTGAAAAGATTAAACATATATGTTCAAAAGCACAACATCGAAAACAGATTGATGAAGTTAAGAGCCTTGAGAAATTAACTGCCTCCTCACAAATGAATAAGTTAATCAAGTAAATGAAGTAACCTCTTGCCATCCAATAATTGGTTTACACTGTATATTAACATTAACAAGGTAGGAGAAAATTCTTCAAAGGAGACATGAACTTCAAATTCTCCTATCATGATTTCTCTGGGAAAAGTAAAGAATGTAAAAGCACTTACAGCTAAAACATGATTCTAAAGAAACCTTCTGTGGGAAAACCTTGTTGTAAAATTTCATACTTTAGATGAACCATTGTGGCCTAAGTGTGTGCCTCATGTTTATCCGTAACCAGTGTGGGTCTGTGTTGTGGAATGCATGTCTTTAGTTGATTATATTCCCTAGAGAACTTGTGTAGTGTCGTATTATCTTCAAGCAAGTCCAAAAAAAAATATATCATGTCTTTTACTGTGTTTTTTGTGCATGAGATTATGGGTCGTTACACTTGGTATCAGAGCGTAGGTTCATGCTCTCGAACCTATGGGCTGGATTGGTGTTGTATGGTGATGTTACATGATGGTGATGGTGTTACATGATGATACTGCATGATGATGATGATGTTGCATGATGGTGGTAGATATTGGAAGAGTAATGTGCTTTAAGCATGATGTGATCCATGTCGTAATTTTGATATTGTGAACGCACATGATGGGTATGTCACCTTGTGCATGTTTGTGATCATGTTGATGTGTTGGGGATGGGAGTATTCTCTCTCCTTCTTGTGGATTCTATGAAGATTTCACGTGTGAATTGTTGTTTGTGATGTGTGAAAAGAATTATATGTGGATGACGTAGTGTTGGAGCATTGTGACATATTGTGATATGTAAGTGTATCAATGTGTTGTATGACTAGATTGATGTTAAAAGAAATGAATTGTATCATGATGTTTTTACCATGTTTTGAAGAAATGTGTGTACCACCTTGTTATGCAGCAATGGATGTTATGTTGAGATGTATTGTGTTCATCGTATGTATGAATTGTGCAAATATGTAATGCTTCATGTTGTGATTTGGGGTCATACGGTGAGTGTATGAACCCTATCGTATGGTGATTGCACTTTGGGTGTAGAATGTGGTAAAGTGATGTGTTACACTCAGTGAATGTATGATCGTGATCTACCCTGTATATGTACCATATGTAAGATGTTATGGTAGTTATGTGTGTGCCACCGTTATGTTAGTGATGTTGCTGTATGTTATGTTGTGAACCTTACGCTAACCGACCCTGAGGGAAATCGGTAGAAGCGTATGTTGAGAGTGAGGAATGGTGTACCATGGGTCAATAACTTCAGCCGAAACTCGGTTTAGTAGACAACCTGTGATCCTTCCTCTATCCCTATGTGGTTGTATGTATGCAACCTAAGTGCAACTATGATTATGTTTAGCCTTGTCGAAGTGGTGGCGGGATGATTCAGATAGAGGTGATGACAGTTGTATTATTGATATGTATTTTACAAGCTGAGGCTCGATGTTCCGAGTGCTAGCAACTCGTTGAGTACCCCTTGGTGGCCAGATAAGGCCACACAATTATCGTGATGTGACATTATTATAAGTTGGTTTTATTTGTAAATTGATCTTTTTACTTTATTTTGTAAGGACCAACAACTTTTCTTGATTGCCATGCTTTACAATTTTGGGCATTTCCTTGGTTTATGGCACTAACATGGGGATTTTGATACTAACTATGGCTATTTGGCCATTTATTTTGCTTGAATTTGGGTCCTCTTTTAAATTTGGAATTTTTACCGCCTTTCCCAAGGCTTGTACTTTGCCACTTGGCACTTTGATTGGATTGTTGTGCTGGTTCTATTGTCGTGATGTGTGGAATAGGGTCATGGGATGCACCATGGAATGGTTAGACCTATGGACCCGCTTCGTTGTATAGGGGTACGCCCCAAGGAGTATAGATAACTAGCGGGTTGTTGAACCATGCGTTATTATGTCACTTGGGTTAGGAGTGTTCGAACTCTATGTGTCTTGGACCATAGGGTCAATCGGCCTCCTTGAGGGAGGCATAAGAGTTTGAGGGAGGTATAAGAGACTTGAGGGAGGCATAAGAGTTTGAGGGAGGCATAAGAGTTTGAGGGAGGCATAAGAGACTTGAGGGAGGCATAAGAGTTTGAGGGAGGCTTATGATATTTTTCTGTATGGTTGATGTTTCTGGATATACGTTGAGTTATTGTGATGTTTTGGTAGTGTTATTTTGATGTATGTATTACTCATGTCAGGTGGATATGTGTTGTGATGTTGTGGATATGTCATTGATTCCCTTGTGGACACTATGTACCTGTAGCATGGTTTGGTGTTATGTGAGTTTTTCATTGATGCAAATTGAGGAAATGTCTGGTGGATTGTAGTACTCTTTTGGTTGAGTATTTTGTATGACAGTCATTGAGGTGTGACGAGTACTATGTTATGTGGAGTGTGCCTATTCTATTCCGTATTTGTGTAAACTTTTGTGGTGTAATACAATCTTGAAGTATATACTTGTGTACTTGTGAATCTGTAGGGTCTTGTGAACCTGATAGGGTGTTGTGTTAGCAGTGCATGTTGGGCACCCACAATAAGGAATAAATCAAAACTCTTCAATGATGATATTTTTTTTAAAAGAAACTAAAACTAGAAATAATGATAATGGAAAGAGACTAATGAAATGATGAACAAGAAAGAACTACCAATCTTCACAGAACATTGAAAGTTAAAAATTCTACCAAATGTTCCTAAGGCTACCTTGTGTCCGTGCTTTAATCAACTAAAATTTTAAACCATAGGGTGTAATTTCTCCTTTACATGTTCTTGGTTGCGAACCATTTACTTTCCTCCATGTAATCTCGCATCGAGGACGATGCTTTCTTAAGGGAAGGAGAATGTAATGCCATGTTCTACGTTACACCTGTTCATCCTGTGGCGATCGAGTGCTAAGCATGGAGTGTCGTTGTGCCTTCGTCGACCTCGATTGCTGAACATTATGACTATAATTGATAATTATTTTACAAGCTATAAAATGATAATAATAATAATAATAATAATAATGACATTATGATTGTATTATCGATCAACGATTTATATTGTTATTATTAGTCTTAATAATATCGATTGCTAAAAGTTCAAATATCATCCTATGTTATCGTTAAACAAAATAATATGCAAAGGCTTATATATATATATATATATATATATATATATATATATATATATATATATATATGTATGTATATGTATATGTCACTCCCGCTGTATATATATATATATATATATATATATATATGTATATATATATATATATATTGCCTCGTTGCGCAGAATGCGGAAGATTATGTTTTTTGGTGGCACCACGGCTTGGGAGTGGAAGCCATGCATTAAATATTTCATTTAATTACTCAACCCCGTTCTCCTCCTGGGTTGACCGATCCCACAATCTTAGAATTGTTTTAAATTTTAAATTTTAAATATAGATTTTTATGTCCCCAACCTACCTTGTCTCTCCCTTTTGATCTCCTTGTGTACCACGTTTGGCGTGGGGAAGGAAAGGTTAATGATTTTTTTGACCTTGTTTCCTTGGTCGGCTGGAGGTGGGTGGCTTTAATGGACACCTACCATTGCATTAAAAACCCCCTGCACCTTCTTGGCGTGTTCAACTTCTTGGTTGGTGGCCGCACATGCCCATTTATTAAAATGTTGACTTGCAATCTGTTGTCTCACGTGGTCTACCTGTTGTTTTCTGCCCTAAACCACGAATGCTTGTTTACGCTCAATTGCATGCCAGGAGACCCGATGAGGGTTATTAGCAGAGATTTCTGTTGAGACCTTATTGCTGTTCAGATGTTAACTCATGGGAGAGGCTATCCCCATAGGTGCGGATCTGTTTCAGATCAGAAGTATTCATGAAAGCACATGCTTTGCTGTAATAATGGCACATGCCTTCTGTGTTGGGACATTCACACCCACAGCATAGGATATTTGTGCAATGTTGGGAGAGAACGTTTTGGGAGATGAGGTAGCAGGATTATTGTCAGATTTAGAACATGTGCTGAGTGCAACAGGCTAAGTGCTACTGCTACAGGGACCTCCAGGAGCCGTTGGTGTTGATCATGTGTGTTTTGGTTTTGCACGCGACCACAGTCGTGATCAGTTGTTGCAAGATCTTACAGCTTAGTAGAAGAACGAGGTAAAGTTTTAGTCGAGGTTGTCTGCCTTTTCTTTTGGAAAGTCACTTCAGCCCAGATGGTGAATGAGAATGGTATTTCATATTAGGAAGTTAAGAGACTTGCTAATCTAGGGGTCAGGAAGTTTTGGAGAAATTTACCGAGAGTCAGCAGGAGTACAATATTGCTGAAATCATAAAGGTTACTTCGTCTATTTTTCCAAGAATGGTGACAGATGAGGATAATAATGATTTGACATGAGGTCTCCTTGGGATGAGCTCTTGACTGTTCTTTCCTCCTCTAAGAAGGAAATAAGAGCTCTCTGGTCCAGGTGGAAATGGACATTGAGTTCTTCTTAGGCTTTTGATTAGATCCTGGTTTTACTTAAGGCTTTTACCAGATCCATAGGGTTTTAACTTTTAATTTATCAGTTTAATTGGATCATGGGATGTGGTGTCTCCACATTTTCTGTTTTTCTGTTCTTGTTGTAAACGGATCTGCATCTCCCTTTCTTCAAGCCTTCTAGAGGGTTAAAAGGATGCCATTTGTCTACAATTCTTTTCAATGACAATGAAGAGACACAAATGGTTATGAGGTTATTGTTCCCTTATGCAAACTTTGATTTAGATGTAGACCTCAAATATCTGGGGCTCAACCTGAAACTGAATGGGGTTTATCAAGCAATTTTTATTTGGCTCTTAGGCATCTTCCTTAAGAGAAAGATAAAATTTTTGGTGAACCTTTGTCCTGGCAGAGATGTGGTTTCAAGGGGTGGGAGCCATGAGTCTGGTCAAGTCAAGTGCTTGATTGTTTTACCATAGTGTATTGAACTCCTTAGCACACATCCCCAAAGGTGTGCTGGAGGAAAATAAGGAGAAACCTTTTCAATTTCTCATGGAAGAAGATCTTATAGGGATTGGATTGTTTCATAACAGAATTTCATGAAAAACAAAAATTGCTTGCTATTATATGGTTTCTTCAACGAGTCACTAAATTGGGCAGGCATAAAGGTTTCTGTTGAATTATCACACCTGGAAAGCTACATCTGAAATGTTGCACTGAGAGTTTGATGCTTGTCCTCAATTCTGATGAAGGAAAAAGGTTTATTTATCATTACGGTAGATTCCTTCCAGAGCTAGGAGCGTGATGTAATCATTATGTCTTGTGTCCGAGCTTCAAATCATGGGGTTTGGTTAAGGGCAAGCAACGGTATTGAAACAATCATATGCATATGGATATGGCGTTTTAAACCAGGCATGTTAAACCTGCCCTTGCAATCTTCTGCTACCCTTGTTAGTTGGATGTCATGAATGGGAGATGTCCCTTCTTTTTGGTTGTTTTATCTGTTATGGCATTTAGAATGGGCTTCTGCTTTTCCTTGTGAATCGACCCAGTATGTGAAGTCGAGAGGAAGGCATTGTCGGGAGTCTCCTCTGGGTGTTATGTTTCATACCCTTGCTAGCAACTGTGATAGCATGTATACTCCGTCTGCTTGTTGCCTCGTATTTTTTTTTCTTTTCGAATTAAAAAGCAAGTAACTGCTATGTTGATAGCAAAATAATGTATTGAAGTTTATACCATGGAAGTAAGTTTACGACAACTATGAAGCTCGGGGTGCTTTCACTGCTTAATTCTTAAAATTCGGGTGATGTTTTTTTGTTGGACGATAGTGAACAATGGCCGTTGAGTTCGATAACCCTAAACCAGCGAGAAAGAAAGGATATAGGACTTAGAGCCATGCAATAACATTAGTGGATAGCCAACTTAGATTTGTCGACTCATGGCCACTTTTAGGCTGAAATATTTGTTTTTGTCTTGGGAAAATGGTTTCTGTGGCTGAATCTGTGTGTAGACCTCGCATAGTGAGCATGATCTTTCATCTTAGAGGCCTACGTGAGTGAAATATTGACATGCTCAATACAAATACCTGTGACCGTCCCTATCAACTTGTACCATAAGATAAAAGCTTTTTCAATCGAACTCTGTAGTAGAGGGATGTTTTCTTTGGAGTGACTATGAGGATAGGTCCGAGTAGACTCGTCGTGAACAAGAATAGGGTTGGCCCAATCCCTATCTCAAATGTTGTTGCTAGATGACGTGAAGAGAAGGCTATAGTTCGTAGGACTTGCAGTATTTTCTTTCTTTGTAATGTTAATGCTATTAATTCGCTGACTGGTTAACCTTGTGATTGCACATTACTATCGTAATAGTTGGGTCACGGTAAAGGATCGTTAAATGTCGATTAATCTTCGGGATTTTCAACTCAGACTATCCCTTGCTTGTTTAAATTCAAGTATCGAATGAAATGGGTTTGTATTGTTAATCCATTTTGTAAGCTTAGCAAACCTTCAATAATTCAGGTAGGGAATTTCTGAGCGACGTGTTGACTAAGTGTTACCAAGGGTATGCCTTAATAGAATGGTTACCTTTCTTCGAATTGGGCTAGACTTGTATTGAAAATGGAAAAGGTAGGAATCGACTCAGTTACATATTGTTAGTGAGCTAAGTCCTTAACTCTTACAATGATCATACGAGTGGTGGATTACGGGTTTATTACTAATTTATGTGATGTACATTATAATATACAACTGGTGTGGACGAAAACTCCCTTCTTCTTGATCGCTTGCTTGTGCTAATCCAGCCTATAAGACTTGTTGCCCTGTCTTGAATGATTGGATAGAATCTAATTGTATTTAACTGGTCTTGAAGAACTACTATATTTGGGCTTCGCTTCGAGAACTTACTTGGTATATGTGAATCCTCTAGATTTAGTTATTCGTGTTGTGATTATTCGATTTTTGTTGGTTTATTCAGTCGGGTGAAGTTAACCTTAATCTTTGAATGATTTGTGGTTCCCCTTTATGGTTGGGCCAATTAACTCTTATTCTTCCTAGAAATATAATATTATAACCAATGCATTCTTGTTACCAAGCGATTGTGAATATGTTAAGTCATCTGACTGATCTTTATCCTTTTGGTACTAATATATCAAATCGCATTGATGTGATGGGTGTTAGATTTCAATCACGTAATTGGTGGGAATTCCATGACTGAAATTTCAATACTCTCAACCTTGGTTGTCTTCACCTTATAGGGCCAAGGGTCTCTTTCTCTTTCAGTTGTTATATTTTCGTTGTCTTACTCTCTCACTTGGAAGTAAAGGGATCTCCTTCCTTGCTTGGCATGGTGGAAATCTCTTCATCTTGTGAAACATGAAGTGTTGATAGTGGTTTGTAGAGGTTTGACCCAAATTCTTGTAGTTTAGAGTGCTTACTTTTCATGGTATTGATAGATAATGTCAGCTTACTGTTGGCAATGGGTAGTCTTAACTTGCTCAGTTCTTGCGAACTGACTCTAGTAGAATATTTGTTGCAGAAGGATTTTGCGTGTAGACTAGAAGGATAGAGAGTGTTAGACTTTTGTCATCAACCTACAGTTGATGAAGTTTGTTTGCTCGAAACCTGTCCAATGTGTTGTTCAACTATTGTGTAACATTGCTAGTAAAGAAAGTTGAGATATGAAGGATTAATGTCTTAGTGTATTGTATCGTGAGACTTGTCATCTGAACTTTGGTAACCTTGTCCTTTTTTGACCATCTTTGAAATTATAAGAAAATTTGGTTATTGTTGTTGAGTGACTTTGTTGGAGTATTCAGTATCTTCAGAATTGCATGTAATCATTGTTTTGTTCTTGTAAGTGAGTGTTGCTACAACCTTAAGCCTTGAGAATTAAATTTTGAGTCTAAGACCTTGTATATGACTTAGTAATAAAGTGTCATAAGTAAACTTAACATGGGATGGCTTTAATACTTACTGGAAGTTAAATTAAAAGTTTTATTCAAAGAAATATAACGTTAGTGGTTTCAGATCAACTTGGGAGCAAGACAATTCTTTAAGTAAACAAGAGTGCAGGACTATCATTGCAAAGTAAACTTTATATCACGTGTTAACCCTAGCTCCTCTAGTGAACACTATTCCTTTTACGGTGAAATTTGTAAAGACAACCCTAAAGTGAAATGAACTGGTTAGTTGTCTGAAGATGATAAGATTTAACAAGCCAGAGAAAGACAAATTTAGAAGACCACTCACCATCTTATCTCACCGCCTATTTGGAAAGTAAATTAGTTACTCCTTGTTGATAAGCTCTTTCGGCGAAGCCTAAGTAAAAGCGTTGATGATAATTCTGGTATAAAGAGCCCTAGCTTCCAATTAAATACTTGGCAATAACTAATGAGGTCCTAAAGAGGAATTTCATCTCGACCTTCTCTCCTCTAACTCTTTTCCAAGGATACCTTGTAAGTTCATCTTGATCTTAAGTGTGTTGAACTTATGAACCATGTTGTCTTGTAGTAAGGTAATGAACGAATTCTTAGTAGCGTTAGTTATGAGACAGATGGCCTTGTGGAATTTAAATTACTCCCTTTTTCTTGATAAACGAATTAAGCAACTAAATGTCATAATAGAGAAGATTTAAAGACTAATTAGTCAACTTCTCTACAGTGTATAAGAAATTAACTTGGCTTGGCAAGTTGAATTTATACGAATCATATCTTGAGCCTCCTCTGAAAACATAAGTCATGAGTTGCAAGATGTCCTGTTATATCAATATAAGTAACCCTCAAGAATATTCTTACATTGTGGCTTGGCCCTATTTGTTAGAGTGTGTTCTATGGTTGGACTTCTATGTTGTCATGTCAAAAAAAATAAAAGGTAAATTATCCTTGAAAGGTGTGAACGTTTCCGTGTTGACCTTTATGGTCCATCCTTGTATACAAGTGGTATGCATAGTGTTAGTTGTATCCTTGGTGATGACATGTTGCGTCATGTTATGTGTCAAAGAAAGTTCAAAAAAAAATTATCCTGTCTTTTACTATGTGTGTGTCCGTGTGTGTGAATTTTTGGGTTGTTACATAGAAAAGGCGTTTTGTGTAAGACGCCCGCTGCAAATCTTCGTGCATGATAACCCAAGAACAACCTAAGGATTGGACTAGAACAATACTAATGGAATACATAATTTTTTTTTGAAAATTCTAGTTGCCCGCATATACCTCATTTGTCAGAACACATAGTTGTCACATTAATGTTTCTCAAGTGAACAGTTAATGGGACATTTACATAGATAAGAAGATGTGTAGCGGGTGTAACATCGAAAGGTAGCGATATGCACGTAGTTTGAGGATTAGGGTTTCTCTTTAGGTCCGTCAAATGAACTTAATTAGCTACAGATGCATGAAGATTAATTTCTCCTCGTAAGTGTTAAATAGTGGTATATGTCGATTCCACTCGAGTTAAGGTGTCTCGATGCTTGTGCGCAACTTATTCAAGGTGTAACATCCCACAAATTAGTAAACACAATACTAAGGTTATTCTTAATACCATCATCATCATCTGGCTTATAACTTTAAAGTTGCTCAATACAGTCAACACGAGTCCTCGAGCTTTGGCATGAGGTTAGAAAACTGTAACGCCTTCTCCCATATCTGGGTAGTTACACAACTTTTCTCTAAGCAACCCATGTACTTCACGGAATTAGTGGTAACATTCTAATTACAAATTCATAAATCTCACCCATCCCCACATCTTTTCGCCTAGGGATAAATCTCAACTTGGAGATGTGTGGATTCATATGACCCTTAGATGACCATCAAACCACTAATCCCTAAAGTATTGGCATTCCTCTCTTTCTTGTATGGTTCAACATTGCTCATGTTTACGTTTGTAGGTTGTTACGATTGGGGAAGCCATTCTAAGCCCTCTTGAGCGTTTTTGCGTGCAAGGATAAATTCTCTGCTTCCAACTACATATTCTTAAATTCTGGCCTTTAGACACTCAAACTTACGAGGCACCATTTAAATGCATTTGTTTTGGATCTTCATTCCAGCTTAAGATAATCTCCATAGGAGTAGTAAAAATGTATTTGTCCCATATTTCAAAATGCATTTAAAAGTTCCTGAATTGTCTTTCATTATGGGTATAAGGTATACACACATTTCTACACAACACACACACTTATACACATGTGTGTAATTTTGTACCCGTAGTGTACACTAATGTATATAATCTATATCTTGTAAGATTATTTAACTGCCGAAAACTAATTCACACTTAATATGTAGTGAAAATAAGTGAGACTGCAGACTTCACTAATACCCTCAGCCACAGAAACATTGCGTATACACCATGAACACAATATCTTCGGACAAATTTTGATTGTTATACGTTGTCAAGTAACCTTGTAATGGAAAACCAATTCAACACTTTCACATCATGGGAGGAATTTTATTTAGACCCCACCCATATATCCTATTTGATACTCAAAGATTCCTTGCCTCTCACTAGCAGGGTCGCCGACAATCTCCCAACTTCTATCCCCGACAAAGATTAACAACATGTAAATGTGTAGCCCCCGCGCTATACAACTGCGCTCTTGCTAAGTACTTGACAAGACTGATTTGCTATTACTGCTAACGTTACAAACTGATGTATGCTAAAAGGACAACTGCAAATGTTTTCTCCAAATTAAGTGTTCTCCAAATCTCATTTACCTCTGTAATTATACTAGATCTTTGGTATATATATATACAGAGAGAGATCGATTCTCATATATATGGCTGATATACATAATTATATTTGGTAACAAATGATACGTAATTTACACTTAAATAATATTCATGACTAATAAGATATGAAATGACCTTGAAAAAAATTAAATACATTCTCATCAATAAATAACTCAAGTATTAATAGCAAATGGACGAACAAGTCCAAGCTAACAACAATTATACACATTATTTCATCCAAGTGAACCATTTAAATTAATATGGATACGTTTCATTATTCACCAATACTCTTAAGAGAGGCTCCATTATTTCTTAGCTTCAAAAGTAGTCATGGGTGGGCGAAATATAGATAGTCTAATTGGTAAGTGGGAAATACGATACGAGAATCACAATGCTCTCTTAACAACATTGATTACATGCTAAACATCATGTAAGAAGGGGAAAGAGTACATTTCGCTTTCCATGTAACAATTATGTAAATATAATGTTCGAAATCCTTTTAAAGAAGATTACAATATAGAACGAGTAATGGCATACTGCTTCATTTACTTAAAGCACTAAGGTCCTAATTATGTATGAGCTCTTCAAACTACTCAACAATACAAGTAAAACCGGATTCCTGGGAAACTAAGTATAGATGCAGAGGTTCCAAGTAGCCATTCGGCATTTACAGAAACGTAACACACGGTGAAAGGTCACAATCTAGAGTGATTGAACACTACCTTATCTCCAACAATTGGAACCAACTCTCAGAGTTTAAAATTGCTACTTCTTGCTCAAGCTAAACACTAATGTTTGACAGGGGTTACAAGGAGATTCATACTAAATATCTCCTCGCTATGCTGTAGCATGAAGGTCGTACGATTCCACTCAAATCATTTACACAAGCGAGCTTTTCCAATCACATTTCATTTTATTTAACCTTGCTTACTAATAGCTGTTTTGAAATTAGTTGTGTCCATTTGTCTACATATGGAACAATTTACATACTCATGAAGACTACTAAAATCAATTAACTTTTAGTTCAAGAAATATGATACACCTCGGTTTTCACTTATCAGTGGGTAATATTACATCACAATATAGAAAGTGGGAGAAAACTCCGATACAACTTGTTCTTCAAATATTCATGCCAAGGCTCCAACATACAAAAATCTTCTTCCCGTCACTATGATTTTGTTTCAACAACCAATTAAGATGGGGGAGTCTTAAACACGTTCCACCCAACAAAAATTCCAATGAGAAGAATTAAATTCTTATTTTGGCCTCCTGAGCCCCAACCATCTGATAAGGGATTACCCTTTTCAAACATGGAATGTTTAAATTACAATGTATTCAACATTCAGTTCCAAAAACCAACTCACTTAACTATGAGTACCACAAAAAACTTAAACGACAATTACCATGGATGTCCGAGTTCTATTGAAATCAATCAACTGAAAAGGTGTCTTTCAATTGAGTAATTCGGTTGATAAATGCCACCTAACAGCCTTGTCACTCTAGTTAAAGATGTCGGGCCATTCAGTGCCCCTACATTACGTTAAACTAGTATGGTTTCCCTTCGTCTTTTTCCTAAACATCATTTGTGGGAGTTCTTTCACCTTGACTCAGGGCTCTCTTGTTCCTCTTCAACATATTTCATGTCCTGGCTTGTGTGGAACCCCATGGACGGAAGACAAAGTTTAATCATGTCGTTCCTTGAGCTTTCGGATCCATAGCACAAATGTACACTTGTCATACAGGATGCTTCACGATAACCTCAAACTCTGGGCTTTTATTTCCTCAAAGAAAGACTTCTATAATCGAGTGCACAAATCATCTAGGTTCACCCCATGGTTCCAGTTCTTCTCGTGTTCCACAACGGGATCAACATCGAGATGATATTTCAATATGAGAAATAGTTGACCAGGCGTTGACTATTTGAATTGGGATTTTCTTTCTACGTTATCAAGGAGAGGAGGATGTGCAACACGTCCAGAGATCCTTGGGTCGAGCATAGTTGGTCATACTAACACAATGATACGCTCCTCTATGCATGTCACAACTCAATTACCCATCTGTGAACATATAAGAATAGCCAACTTCTACAGAGTAACTTTGCTCCCGTTTGAATCAAAATGACACTCATGGTTAGATTCACACATCCTGTCCTTTAGATTGAGTGAAAACTTTCAACTCGATACATATTACAATATTTCAATAATTGATTTTTATGTGGTTTCGGGTGATATTTAGCGCATACAGTTGCTACAAGGTGTCATGCACCCACATGAGCTTTAGGTCGTACACATTGTATTTCATGTCAGTTGGGCCTTGGCACTGGGGCTTGATTTCTCCATGTCTCGGTACCAGCAACCAGGGCCGTGGTCAACACAAGTACCGGCATGCTATCCACCTAAATCTAACATAATTAACGTTTTTTAGTTTTCCATGTTACATAAATAGAATAATTCCTCATGCAACAGAAGAGTGGTTAGAGATCCTATATTCATTTTATTTCATTTCATTTCTTATCTAGGGGATCAGAGAGCCAGAGAAGCTACAGGGAAGAGAGACACCAATAGTTGAGCAGGGTCTAATTGTTTCCATATAGTGTCTTTTCCCATAACACGCCACAAGAGAGTTTCTAATAGTTAGTCATACATTTCAAGTAGTTTTCATGATTAGTTCATTGTCTTGACTAGGGTCCAATGACCTTAATCCCATCATTTTTCTAATAGCTGTGAAGAATTGTCCATATTTAGCTTAGAGGCTATTGAACCACTTTTGAAAAATGTCTTCTGATGGGAAAATGTATCACCCATAAGATCCTTAGTGTACTCCTATATATAAAGAATTTACAAGAACTTACGGAATTCATAATTGGTAGATGTAACTACAAATGGCGATGGGTTTTCCAGAGCTAATGGTCAAAATATGGTCCAACTTGACCCAGTCCAATTCAACACTCAAAAGCCTAAAAAACCCCTAATTCCAAAAAAAATATTAAACTATGTGCTGGTCCAAAAAATCAGGATCTCATATTATATTTAAATTGATCTAGTGGGAATTACTAGAGGTTAGGGTACACCACTGGAAAAGTCCTCTCCCCTAGGTTTGCTCAAGATCTAGATGGTGATAGAATACGGAAAATCCGTAACTTTCACAAAAAAAAGGAACAACTCCCAATTCTGCTAGCACATGATTTGATTTGACTATTCACGGCTCGTAAAGGGATTTTTGTACCTAGAGATCCACAAATGATGCAATTCGAGGTCAATTTATATTTTCATGTGAAAAACTCCCTCCCATTCGATCAAGGGACATAGACGAAACTAGTACCATCCCTTGTCTGGGGCCCAGAAGGTTATGGTTGTGAGTCTTCGAAAATCGTAATTTACCTTACTCTTGTACCAGAGGGGGGTGGGCTTAGCCCAACTTGTGAACGGCCTTTGGCATAACTCAAGTAGCCCATTGTAGGTGTTACAACTATCTGGTGGAAATGTTGACAGGGGGTGTGTTACAATAACATCTGAGAAATTGGAGGGAGAGTCTAAGGTTTGGGACCCAAGGTTTATTTACAACGCATAAGTTACAAGATGATGTGTTATTGTTTTGAGATACAAGTCTTTTTAAAATAACCAATTGTTTAAGTATCTAATGGTTTGACATTTTTATTATATTGCAAATGAAGAACCAAATCATACTAAAATTGTAAAAGATTAAGGTAAGGAGACTATGCCTGGAAAATATTAGCGTCCATAGTGTACGAGATTCTCCAAGCGATCTGCATTCATAATCAACAAGATCACACAAAAAGGAGATGATTTCTTCAAGCAGTTCATCGGTGTTGTTGAATCCAAAGTGACTCCTTGCACATGTGCTCCTCAAGGACCAATCAATATACTCACAACACGTTTATGGAAAAAAAATTAGTTTCCTTAAGATAGTTGGTCACAACTAACAATGAAATGCTCGCAAACATCACAAAATCATTTTGTGCACATCGTGTAACCATGGTAAACCATTCAGATAAGGCATTTCTTTGAACTCTTCAAAGGCTATTTGAGGCACCATTTACCCTGAATCTTCTCGTTCCATGGGACCACACTTCATTTAAGCATTCTGTCAAATAGTTCACATGATATGTGCATACCTACATATTTTCACAACGGTCTACATGGGAAGCAAAAACATCCATCAAATTTACTTATCCAACAAAAAATTAAGATATGTTGTGATGAATAATTACTCCACAACCATATAATCTCCCTGTAGACACAAATATTGCACATTAGACAATATTTATCCCGATCTTACACTACTATTTAGAAGGTTCTCAAGTGTATAAAGTACTAATTAATCCCACCTTTTTTTCCACCTTTTTCTTATCTTTTATTTCATCTTTCCCACATATTTTCCAACACTTATCCACCCATTTCACAACTTCCACAACATTTTAGCCCTAAATTAGGGCGCCTCCAGCCTGTACTGGGACACCCCGAGTGTGCCCTGGTCCCACTTCTGGACACCCCAGTCTATGCACAACCTCTTCTGCTTCATTTTTGGGTCACTTCTAGTTGTTGGTCATCCTTATCTTCTTCTCAATCGGCCTTCTCAGGATTAATTATGAAATTAAGCTTGAGAGCCCTATAAATATAAAGTTATAAGACCCTCATAATGAGGGTCCTAGGTCTTTTTCATATTATCACTACTATCACTCCATCTAGGGTTGCATTCCATTGCATCACTTGCATTCACATAGTTCCATGCATTCAAGCTAGGAAGATCTGCATAACATACATTGCATAGGGGGAGGGGTTTTATTCTATTCCATGCACACATGGTACTTACATTTCTATAGCTATTATTTATCTCTACTTCATAAAGTGCAACTGGCACAAGAGCACATAGGGCACAACATACACACACATGCACCAGAGCTACATCAGGGTCCACAATGTAGTGCATCGCTCAGTGATAAGTCCACTAGTTTGGTGGCTGAGGTTATTCTGACCCATTCATTTACATATTTTATTTTTCTAGGGTTTAGGTTACTTTTTACTTGCATTTCGACATCACTCTATAGTACATCTGTGTGAATCCAACTTGACAGATGGGAAGTACTCAGAGACATTTAGCAACCATATCCTAATTGAGTTTTTAAGCATCTACACAGTCCCAAGCACCCAAACTTTAGAACAGGGCACCCAAAGGGAGCCCCAGTACCTTCCCAAGTGCCTATGTCATCTCAAGACAGTCTCAGATCTTCCCTCTGTAAGGTACCATCATTCTGAGTGTTCGTCTGCACTAATGAGTTTCAGTTCCAGATCTACGACAACCTGCAACAGGTCAATCAATGTTATCAGAGTCATTTCTCCCCTTCCCTCTTACATCCATTAGGGTTTCATTTCAGTTATTTAATCATTACCTCCATTAAATTATTGTAGTTATCTATTCACTATTATTTGACTTCTTTTTAGTTTATTTATACAACATTTTATTCCTCCTACTTAGATTAACTAGTTTTACTATTACCTCCCATATTAGGTCCCTAGTTCAAAAATTAGTTAATCATTTTGGTGAACCTGACGTATCCCTTCATATGCACCTTCTAGGGTTTTTTCTCTCTCTTTTCACCATGGCAAGTTTTCTTCTTCTCTTCACCAAATTCGATCTAAGCCGACATACCTAGGTCTACGACAACGTACCCCTTGATAAACTTTACCCAATTCCTCCTGATAGATCGAAACCATGGATTTGATGAAGCCATGACAGAAGCTACCAACTGTGGCTGAACTCAACTCATGCTTATATATTTCCATCGGGCCTTTCTATAGCACCACTCAACCTCCCTCACTGCATGCTTTACACTGGATCATGCTCGTGAGGCATCTCTACTTATTTCAGTTTCTACATTCCTTATGGTCTCCACAAAATCCCACTTCTACTCCTCTTTACATCTAGCTGAAGCCCTTCCAATCCTCCTGAGGGTTGCCAATCAGATGACCCTAACTTATTGGTTCCTCCTCTCAGTTCCCCTAATTTTGCAATCCCTTACAACAAGACCTCCAAAATCAAATCCCTCAGTTCTAGATTATACCTTCTAAATGACCCCTAGTCTCCTATCCACCTCCTTGTTACATGATTCTACATTTCCCATCCATTTCACTCCTAAACTGCCCATTTTCCCAAAGGCTATGGTGACCCTACAAGAACATCTTCCATGCCTTTCATGTCGCTATCTTGACATTCGCTGACCATCGTCTATCCTTGCTAAAGTCTTTCCACGTATGCCTCTACATTTGAACTACTCTCCACATGCATTAGTTTTATGATCTTCCCTATTCATTTTATCGTCTTCCTTTACTCTATTATACCATTGATCAAGTTTTCCTTTACTTGCCCTTTCTTAGATCAATATAGCTCTGATTTCTTATCCTCCAGCTAACACAACTTCGCAACGTAAGCATCAGGGTCAACGACACCCTTCATCAACTAATGTATTGCGTTACAGAACACCAATACTAGCTAAGATGACTAATCCTCTTGCAGACGCTGAACTACAAGATATATTCCCATCCATAGTCTTCTACTGCACCTCTACTGAATCTAGTGTTCTCTTTGAGACCTTTTCCTGATCATGTTGATCAACTTTGTCATGCCCTACTAATGCTACATGAGATCCATGTGTTTTCCATCTTCCGTAAGCACCTTTTACGTACTCAAATACTACCACCATCTTCCTTCTTGCATCTACGCTTAACAAGATAAGACTCATATTCTAGACACCCGCTCCTAAATCTGAACATGTTGACATAAACTATTGTCAATGCAAAGTGCTCCACTTTAGGAATCCATATTCATGCTCAACTCCATACTAGCAGTCCTATTTAACTAATCTTACTATGGTATGCACTTAGTGATGCCCATTACCACATCTTCATCGATAGCAATATCGTCACTCTGATCCATACAACCATTGCAACGAGTTATTTGGACTCATCACACCCAAAGGACGCATAGCTTTGACTTATCTAAGTCTTTCATTGTGATTATCATAATTATGCATAGGCCACTTTATCGACCATTGTATGAAAACTTCCTGCCATTATCCAATACTCTCTTAATGGTAAGGACCATCTCAGAACTTCTCCTGAACCTGATCGGCTCTCCCTCCTACCAATGATAATTGCTAAACTCCAAATGATTTAAAAAAAAGTCCAACCTTTAACGGAGGCAAAAAACATGATACTAAGCAAGTTCAATGTCAATCAATACTAAGTCACTATGCCATCCCTGTCATACTACAGATTGCTTCGCACTTCAGATGCTCTTACTTCGTTAGTGCAACTCACAGTATAGCACCCCACCTGATTATTCTTTCTCTAACACTGACTACCACACTACAGTTCACATCCGACCATTTAAAAATACAAGCCTCTATTGTCTCAACTCTTATCAACAACATTAAGGTTGATCCATATTCTTCCCTATTAGTACATGTTCTTTATCTTTCTTGCTCTTTTAGTGGCTACCCTCCATCTCTAATTGACTTCCCATTAAAAGACCCTATGGTTTCACCAGGTTACCATCACCGTTAGTCCTCTCACTGTTCTCATCCCTTGCCTCGTTAATCAAATAGCCAACCAGTGTGCCCTGCTTCTCGGCTTAAATTGGATCCACATACTTACGACTTAAATTTATCAATGAAAACTAAGTTATCTCCATTAATGGGATTCCTCCTTCCGCTCCACTACTTTTCTCTCCTCCTAAACCTTCTCACATTTCATATACCTCCAGAAACTCATCACATTCTATGTTGATTAAAGCAACATCTACTCCTAGTTATCCTATTCAAATGCCACATACATGACCTACCCATTCCGACAGTCCTACACGTAAATATAGGCCTATCCCCAAGAAAATCATTGTGTCGCGACGTCGGTCCCCACCTTGATTTCTTCCTTACACATCTTCATCACCTCCGTGTGTGGCATTAATTCACAGTCTCCCTTTCCAACACACTTTCACTAGACCACGACATTCAACTTATATTATACCCCTCACACATGTATAGACTACATTCGTCAGCACAGCATCTCTCCTACATCCCACTTCTCCTAGACCATGGTCCTACATTTCTATCCTCACTACCATTTGACTGAGGCACCTCAGCCCTTCACGCTTATTGGTTAATTTCTCTTTTCGACACACTTGGGGGAGACATTAGCACACTATACCCCCCTTTTCACTGTTATAGTATACTTGTATCATCCTAAATTTCATCATCACTTCTATCTCGCTACTTATTGTATACACCCTACTCACCTGATGACACACTCTTGTCCTTCGGTTCACATTGGACTATTGAGGGATTACCATTACACTAAACCCCACACACCACACATCATACCTTATCCTATACACCATCTACTAGTTATTCCTACATCATCTCTCTCATAAATGCTACACTAGTCATCATCATATATGAGTCTAGTTTTACATTTCATTCTTACATTCTATCATTTATGCTAGGTCACATTATCCATGGGTCGAGCTTAGCCTATCACCATTACATATTATAGCTACACCTATCATCTCACTTTCTACATTCTCTGTGTATCTACACATCCTATCCACCCTTTGGTCATCTATATTACATTTTTTCTACACATTTCACTCGCTTCCCTATGATGCACTTTATTTCCTCGGTCCATACTTGACTATGCAAAGGGTTTACCAATAAAATAGACCTTACCTATATGAGTTACATGTCATCATACCACAATCATCGGACTAGTGACCAGTGCTCTAGGATATATCGTCACCCACTTTCATCATCACATCACGTAGTGGTATACACCTTAGGTTAAATCACCACTCCCTCTTCATCAATTTTCTGCTACAAATTATCTATCTAATTCATT
The DNA here is from genome assembly GCA_019776745.2 of Taxus chinensis. NCBI lineage: Eukaryota > Viridiplantae > Streptophyta > Pinopsida > Cupressales > Taxaceae > Taxus > Taxus chinensis. The sequence continues at coordinate 19,965 of JAHRHJ020000120.1, forward strand.
CTATCATCATTATCACATAGTAGTTATACACCTTAGGTTAAATCACCACTCCCTTCTATCAGTTATTCTACATTCACTCATCACATTATGCATTCATCCTACTCATCACTTAGTGGTATACGCTTTAGGCTAAATCACCACCCATCGCCTTATTCATCATTTAGTGGTATACGATTAGTGCTAGATCACCACCTTCCACTATCAACTGCATACTCATCATCACTTCATATACCTTCATCACCCATCTCATAGTGACATACGCTTTAGGATAAATCACCTATCCTCTTCCATCATGTAGTTATATACGCTTAGGGATAAATCATCACTCCTCCATTCATCATCTCAGTGTACATCCACTATACAATCATATACTTCATCACTTACTACCGTTCATCCCATAGTGATATACGCTTAGGGATAAATCATCACTCATCTATTCAAAAAGTTGTGGCATATACGCTTACGGCTATAGGGTTCCATGTACACATTCTTCCCCATGTCACATCTCATCACCATCGCATACACATTCATCGCAATGCGCTAGACACAAAAAACACTACTCGACCATTTCCCGATGACGCACTCTCATTTACGGTTCATTCTTGACTGCTGACAGGGAAAAAATGAACCTCACTGCATACACTTCCATCCACTCGGGGGGGCATGTTTCTCCTATCATTCCATTTTGCATTCCATTCCATCCATCCACAACATATTGCATTGTCTTGGGAGCATTTACTTTTGCTTACTAGTGTTTTACATGTTCACTTTACTACACATGTTAGCGTGATGTCTTGTATGTCATTATCTTACCACACACATGTGCGTTCACACATTTGTTTAGTGTGATAGTAGATACATGACTCCTACACGTGGCATGGATGCTCGCCTTCTACCCTTACTATACTGGTCACTGGGGGCATCCACATTCATCTCATACAGGTGTTATTGTTTCATTTTGTACTTAACATATTTTACTACTTGCTCATACACATTTTTGACATATTGTTTATCACTTTAACATGCTAACAGGTGTTCCATGTGCAACACTTGTTTTGCAGGATTACATGTTTCCTTAACTACTTGTATTTCTACTTGTTTGCTTTATTTTCCATTATATATGGGATTTTCCCTTTGCTTTTGTGCACACTTGTATGTTGTTTGCTTTCCATGATGGCATTGAGTGTCTTAAGACATTGTGAGTGATGTCCTTTATTTGTAACCCACTTTGTGTGCAGCTTTTTTGTTGTTTCTTGCGTGTTTACACACTACATTGTTCTGCATTTTTTATACATTGTTTGTACTTTTACACTTATTGCATACATGTGTTTGCAAACTAACACTTGTTTTGGCTAGCCATCCCCTTTTGTGCGCTCCTTGGTATCTACCAAGTGCTTTCCTTTCCCCCTAGGGATGAGTTGGTTACAAGGTTAGTGTGGTTGGTCCTCTTTTGGGGCCACATTATCTTTCCATGGTCATCGCATGTGCCCCTAAAGAGGGGGGGCATAATTGTGGGTTTTCTACTAACACAACGTATTTACACCAGATTCAGTACAACACAATGAGTGAGTTTCAAACGAGTGGGTTCAGACCATTTACGAAATCCATACCACATGGACATAATAGGACATGGTGTGCTTTGGAAATTTTACGGAGTAGTTATAGGATCAGGGGTTACAATGGGTGGCCTCTCTACACTTCTTTATCCTAATGGCGTAGGATCACCCAAAAAACCAGTGCGCTACAAAGATCTCTTCAACAAATTACAGTAGAATTGAGTTAGAGTTGGAGGATATAGAGCATTTCCTCCTTACACTTCTTCAACCAGGGTGGCATGAGATCGCCCAAAAAACTCGTGACACTACAGGATATCCTTCTACACCCTTTTTCTCGACATGGATCAGGTGCACATGTTCCATCTTTCCATTTACACTTTTTCTAGCGTATTTTTACACTTGCATACTTTACATTTTCATATTTACACAACATTTTTACATACATACATATTTGACTACTTGAGCATTTTCTCCTTGCAGGTCCTGTCGTATGAAAAACAAACAGTCAAATTAGGGGCAACAACAAAATGGCAGTGACAATGACAACAACAACACATCGTAGCATGTACTTGTCATACTAACCATGCAGGTACATTACATACAACAACAACTACACACATTCCGCCCTAGGTTCACTCTCATCACTTTTTTTCACATTTTTCATCTTTAGGATCCACGCTCCTCCATCTTTTTCTTTTTGGTCATTCCACGCTTGAGTCTAGTCTAGTAAAACGTTTTCTTCTACACTAGATACATGGATATCATGTACACATCTCTATCTACTTTATGTTACTGATATTTCCACTCACCAACATAAAATGGGGGCAAAATGTAGACATAAAATCATGCACTTTAGACAATACTTAGCCCGATCTTATACTACTATTTAGAAGGTTCTCAAGTGTATAAAGTACTAATAAATCCCACCGTTTGGCCACATTCTTTCTTATATTTTATTTCCTCTTTCCCACATATTTTACAACACTTATCCACCCATTTCATAAATTCCCCAAAATCATAGCCCTAAATCAGGGCGCCCCAGCCTGTACTAGGGCTCCTCGGGGTGCCCTAGTCCCACTTCTAGGCACCTCAATCTATGCACAACATCTTCCGCTTCTTTTTGGGTCACTTCTAGTTGTTGGTCATCCTTATCTTCTTCTCGATCGTCCTTGTTGGGATTAATTACAAAATTAAGCTTGAGATCCCTATAAATATAAAGTTATAAGACCATAATGAGGGTCCTAGGTATTTTGCATCTTATCACTATTATCACTCCATCTAGGGTACATCCACATCACTTGCATTCACATAGTTCCAGGCATTCAAGCTAGGAGATCTACATCACACACACTGCATAGGGGAGGGATTCTATTCTATTTCATGCACACATGTTACTTACATTTCTATAGCTATTATTTCTTGATACTTCACAAAGTTTGACTGACACGAGAACACCTAGGACAACACACACACACACACTAGAACTACATCAGGGTTCGTAATGTAGTGCAACACTCAGTGATAAGTCCACTAGTTTGGCGATTGAGGTCAGTTCGACCCATTCGTATGCACCTTTTATTTTTATAGGATTTGGGTTACTTTCTCCTTACATTTCGAGTCATTTCTACAGTACATCCAGTGAATCCAACGTGACAGATGGGAAGTACTTAGAGAAAATTAGTGAACATACCAGATTGAGGTTTTGAGCATTTACACAGTCCCAAGCGCCCAATCTGTAGACCAGGGCACCCCGGGGCACCCTAGTATCTTCCCAGGTGCTCTATGTCATCTCAGACAACTTAGATATGCCCTTTTCAAGGCCCCTAAGTGTTCATCTGCATTGCCAAGTTCCAGTTATAGATCTATGACAACCTGCGACACTCTCATGTTATCAGCAACGTCATTTCTCTTCCTTTCTCTTACACATTAGGGTTTCATTTCATTTAGTGTAATAATTTACTTCCATTACATGTTATTGTAGTTTATCTATTTACTCTCCTTTGACTTCCATTTAGTTTATTTATACAACATTTTAGTCCTCCTACTTAGATTAACTAATTTACTATTACCTCCCATACTAGGTCCCTAGTTTAGTTTTAGTTAATCACTCCCAACACCGAGAAACCACATCCACGCATCCCCCTAGGCTTAACTAGCACGTTGAAGGTAAGGCTTAGAGTTTTCCAAAGGTACCGACATGGCAAAAATTTCTTCCACACAGCCGCAAAAGAGTTGAATCATATATTTATTTTTTATAAGCAGTCCTATATAGTGTTGGCAGGAGGACTGAAACAGGATAAACAGAGTGTTTCACATAGAGGTAGAGTGAAAGAGACAAAACTAGCCAAGAAATGCATGGGATAATAGGAATGGAACTTTCATTGTCTTAATCAATACAACAACTACTCGCAATAAAAGATGACAAGCGGGAAAGTGAAGTGGTAGCCATTGTCTACCATGAGAATAGTGTAGCTAAGATACAATACACATAGCACATATCAAAATAGAATGGGAAAAAATCAATACAACTAGAAATTACACCTGAATGCAATGCTTCCTAATCCTCTATCTTCTTCTTCCTCTGCATACGATAAATAAACTAGCGACATGCATACCTTTCCTCTCAGAGACAATTAAACCCACTTCAAATGTAGATACAGATTCAGATCAATCAATTTTTCTATAGAAAAATGAGGATACATTAGGTTTAGATTTATTTCTGTGTGTAGGACTGATTTAACCCATAATGGTATTGATTTTATGGCGGCTATAGTTGGGGCTCCATTTTTCACAGTTCCCATAACGTTCTGATTATTTTTTGGTGATTTTAGAGGGAAATATGATTTTTAGTTATCTCCAAATTACTATAAAACTCTAACTTGAATCCTATAATATCTCAGTTGGGGAAAGTAAGAAAAAGTATAGGACCTTAGAATTGTAAAAATGTTCTTAAATTATCTCAACAACATCAGCTGAAATATTTATGGAGTCCCCCGCCAGGAGACCAAGACCTTAACATACAAATCAAAATCATTCAAATGAAACAAAATTTAATTTTTAAATATAAGACAAATAATGTTTTACTTCGCTGGTAACATTAATCTTGGTGTTCAATGAATGAAAAGTTGGAGTTTGTAATAAGAAATGTCTTCAACCAAGGTTTTTTTCACAACACATTTTGTCACTACATAGAAATTGTATTTAAAGTTTTGTATCTTTTTTTACCAGCAATGCACCTCCTTGTAACTTTTTTCCAAACGATGGTGCTAACCCAAGGTTATCCGTTTTCCCCCACCTTGTTTGGGTTATATATAAACAAACTATAGGAACGGATTGACAAAAAGGGTGGAGTTTTGGGATTCATTTAGCTTCTTATGTGGTAAAATTGTTTCTCTATGTGGATGACCTTATTCTAATGGCTAAAACAACGTAGGGTTTACAGGAACACTTGAGAGCTTTAGAACTATTTTTGCCAAGAGGTGGGAATGCAAGTGAACATTGGTAAAACCAAAATCATGATCTTTACCTTAAAAGGGAAAAAGAGACAAGTAAGTTTTGAGTTTGAAGGGGACTCCTTGCAAGTTGTAAATGAAAACAGATATTTGGGACTGGACTTTCACGATAATCTCAATTGGGAAACTTGTAGAGCTAAGAGGACTCAGGGGGTGGAAAGCTCTATACATGCTCCAAAACATATGCAAAACAATGGAGTTATGGGATTGGAAGACCAGATTGAACCTTTTTGGGTTACTGGTAATCCCAGTGGTGTTATACGGGTGTGAGATTTGGGGCAGCAGTACATCCATGGGGAAATGGAAACAGATAGAAATAATTCAAAAGCATCTAATTACAAGCAGTTTCAAAATAAAAACCATGGTTCCATATGAAGTCATTCTAGCTGAAGCCGGAGCCTTTCCAGTGGAAGCGGCGGTGATGATCTAGCTATTAGGATACTTCAAGAAAGTGGAAAACATGGATGATTCCCGGTGGCCTAAAATAGCAGTAGAGGAAAAGTTAAATAGGAGGAAGAAAACTTGGATGAAGCAAAATGGCGAGTGGATGAGCAAATGGGGCATTAGCATACAGGAGTGTCCTAGCACTAACGAAGAAATAAAAAAAATATGTGAGAGAGAAATTCAGAAATATTATGTGGAATAAGCAGCTTGGATGAAAAAAGAGAATACTATGTCAAGAATTTTAATCCCACATGTGATCATGGGCAAAAACACTATATTGGAGCGATGATAAAGTGGAAAGCTAAAATGTTAATTGCGCAGCTAAAAACTAGTTCACATCATCTTAGGTGTGAAACAGGGAGATGGAAAATGCCCAAAGAGGAGTGGTCAGAAAGGGTTTGTCAGTTTTGCATGTCGGGCTCGACGGAATCGGAATGGCATTTCGTCATGGAATGTGTAGCTTACGAGGACATACGGAGCAATTATGTGGATATTTTAACAGTGGATGATCTTACAACTTTGTTTGAAGAGGAAAGGGTGGCAAAAACAACAGATTTCTTGATCAAAATCCATAGCAGAAGAATCAAGATTAGCAAAGAACTGGAAGAAAGGCTGAAGTAGCGGCTATTGTGGGCATCTTTTTGGTGTTTTGCTGCCTAGTTTGTGTTTGCACATTGGGTCCCATAGACTGTTTGGTCTCGTGGACATCATTAAAAACTTTCATTCATTCATTCTAGGCCATGTTGAGCTATTGAAAGCATGCAGAAAAAATAACTAAAAAAACTAGTACTAAAGGCTACTGAAAAATGAAACTCCATTATGCTGCTAAATATCAAATCTTAGAATATTTTGAATGTTCCCTATATGTCCTAAATATAAAATATTACAAGTTTTACATGGATTTTTTGGACCCAATTTTTCTAGTAATTTTTAATAAATCATATGATATGTATTTTTGGATGAAAAATAGCGAGAGAGAAAAAAAAAGAGAACGGCAAAAAGAAATTGAATTAAAAAGGGGAAATCGTAGTGATTTCACCATATTTGGTAACTTTTGATTAGAAGTGGTTTCACAGGAGGGGGGCTTCTAAATTTTCTTAGCTGGTGTGGAAAGTAATTTTACGAATATTTATAGTAAAAACGATCTTATAGTATTTTTTTTTAAAGTATGCTACAATTTTTTTTAAAAGGTTATATTTTAATTTGCAATAAATTTCTAAATCAAATATGCTCATTTATAAATTGACTTTTGACATAATAAATTCTAAATAAATATGCTCATTTATAAATTGACATTTGACATAATAAATTCCTACAAAATAAGAATGGGTGTGGACCAACCCTATAAACTCTCCTCCCACCTTATTAGTTCCTGCCTATGGCAGGAATACTATACCTTTCACTTCATTTCAATAATTTTTTGCTTCCAACCAATGAGAAATACGAATTTTATTGTCATCTCTAATGTTTGTTTTTTAAATTATTTAATAAATCTATTCAAATTCATTTATTAACTTTTTTATCGGTTCATAAGTTTGAAATGACTATTTTTCTCCCTTATTACAGTACAATGTTTATATAAATTTTAAAACTAAAACTCTTAACCAGACATGTGTCCAACTTTTAAATTGAAATGACTGAATAGTAATAACAAAATTACATTTCACAGAATTCTTGAAAAGTAAATACACGGCCACTTGAATAACAACAGCTGGAGGACCAAATTTATGATTGCAGATCACAAGAAACTGGGGAAAATGCGCCTTCCCTATCAAGTATTTAATGCAGACCAAATCTGGTTGATGAAATACTAATTTTTAATACAAAAAATCTTAAAATTCGGCATGATATATATTCTGTCTCCTCTGGTTAATACAATTCGAGAAAAATCAGTGTTGACATGAAAAGATTGAACATTATTAAATATTGTTTATTGTAATTGGCATTGAAGTGCAGCGCCATAGACTGTCAGTTCTTGAAACTTTTTGTTGCATGCTCAAAACTTCATCTTGAACATTGGAGGTCGGTGCTTAAGTTGTTGTGGAGTTGTGTCAAGCACAAAGATCTTCAACTGTGCGACCAAAGTTTGTTCCTCCGTGACACTGTGAGTATAGAAACAAGCATCTATGTTATTTTTCTCATTGTAATACCTTCTCCGTCTAGAATCTATTATATTTTATCTAGAATGTTTCGATAGGCTAATAGAAATATGAAATAAAGCTGCAGTGTTAAAGCGTATAAATACATTATATGAACTTATGAAGCAAGCATACCATATAATAATTCTGAAATGTATCCCCTCTTTGGTAGAAGCGTGCAACAGAAAAGGCAATTTCCTCCTGTGGGCCTATAAGGCACACGACCCCCGAAAGATAGAAACCTGCCAATAGGGAGATGAAGAAATATATAGAGCTTCAATCCCAATAAAAAGGAATTGAATACATACATGTATGCTGTGGACATGGCCAACTTAAATATAGATGCTGCTGCTGTGCACTAATGGAAGATCTTGAAATATTCTAAACTTTTGTGATTTCTTATACAGAGTTCAAATGGGATGAGAGTGTTACCAGCCACTCCAGTTTTCTGTCCACATTTTGGGCTTGTTTGGAGAATTTGGAGTAAACGCATCACAGTAGAATCCATTACAAGTGTTTATCTGCAAATTGAAAAGCTCAAAACATTACTTGATTTCCCATACAACTCCTACAAAGAAATCTGTAACAGAACATTTTTGCATACACATTTTCTTTGTTTAAAGTGTTTTCATCTTCTGCATGTTGTACCAAATTCAAAAAGTGTATTTCAAGGTGTAGATTTCACAAGTTCAACAAGGTAAAGACATAATCTTGCTATGATCACAATAACATGTGAATAAGATAAAAGTAGCTTGAGTCTAGCACGGTCCAAAGAGGTTAAATAGATACTCACAACTGAAACAGGAGCATCTGCTTGTTGACACATCACCCAAGGGACTCTTGTGACAGTGAAAAATGTAAGCCATTCCAAACAGAAACCAAAGCGTCAGATATGAATGATGGAGGTAGAGCAAAATTGCTTTCCTTCCCTCAAGTACGGTAAGTATCAGGCAACATTTCACGTGAAACCCTTTGCTCGTGCAATGCATTGGAACTAGATGGCCTGTTTTCTACATCATTGGCCAGATCAGAAACAAATAAATTTCCAATGGCCTCTTCTTGTTTAGGTCCAAGATCTTGAACAGTGCCAATGTCAATCATCATCCCCCCTCTGCTAAAGGAAGCTCCTTATCTGTCCGCCAAACCTGAGGAGGGATCCAATAAGGGAGACTGATTAGCAAGTTCTAATCAATTCCAGATTCCACTGGAACATAATTACGATCTTTGTAACCCTCATCCAAAAAGCAGGATCAACTGAACTCGTCACACCTAGGATTGGAGAGCCTCTGCAAATTGTTGCAAAGGTCACCTTTTCCAGGCTTCCATTTTCCTCCGTATCATCAGATGTTTCAATAGTAGTTCCATCATGACAACTTCTGCCCCCTCAATAAAACTTTGGGACTTATTTTCAGACCCTCACCAACACCTGGTAGCCCTAAAGCAACACCATGACTTGTCAGTCACTGGAAGCAAGGATTATGAGGCTTTCCCCCAGATCTAAAACATGTTTCCCAGATGACATGTCCTCTGCGGAACACTCTACACCATGCTTCCCCCTTTTGCTTTCTTCTGCATCTCACCTCTCTGTCACAAAAATTGTACCTCTTAGAAATTCGAACATGAAATCAAAGAAAAAGCAATCCAAACAATAGCATGAAAATCAAAGATACTTGAAGCATTATTCCTTAACAATAAGCCAAACAAAAAAAACATAAAAATGATTATCCCTTGTAGATTGTGATTAGCTCTTAACAGGGCAGAAAAATAGCCAGGCTTTTAACCTATGCAATAGAGTACCGAAAAGGAGTGCCCAAACCATTACAAAAACTGTTACACTGATTTAAATCTCAAATACACCATGCATATTAACAGCGTTTTCCACTGCTACCAGCTCCACATCGTTGGCGTCTCTACCTGTTGACAGCGCTGCCTTCAGGTCGCACGTGGCAGATGCAATTCAGATTTACATTACACTAATTTATAATAATATATATATTTTTATATACATTTTGAAGAACATGGATATTCTCAATTAAATGAATTCATAATAGATATCAGCAATCAATAATATTCTCACTAGGTAGCTTTCATACAATTTAGGCTCTTATGACTACAGGGAGTAGATTTGAACTTAGTTTAATGATAGAAATTAATTATTCTAGTTCGTAAGTCCGTCCTTGATGCGCCGTTCTAGAGCACTTAGAGTATATAATTTTTTATTACCGTTTGGGTTCTATATTCTTTGTGAACAATTTTTATTGACTTACTAGATTTTAACTGGTGAGGTTCAGGGCAAAATTGTTAGCCTATGCTTATTAGGATTCTCAAGTTCTTTGTTTGGCTGCTGGGAATTCTCCAGGTTTCTGCAGAGAGGGCACACACCAGTTGCTAGAGGCCAGACATTCCTAATAATCCAGAGATTTCCTTCACCACCAGGAATAGCCTAGGCCTTAATCAATTGGTAATAAAACAATAGTGTCTCACCTTTGCATAGGTCTGGCACTTAAAAGCATTGACGCGGTCAGCTAAGTGGAACTTGACCGCTGAATAAAATGACATAATGATGTTAGTATTTAGCATTGATTACATGAACATGCAAGTATGTGGACATTGCTCCATGTAGAGAGAATGTTTCTAATTATCTACAAAATGCAAAAGTTACAACTAGTTGTGTGTATAGATAAGTATGTCTATAAATATTTTCTGGTAAGTATAAGATAATAAGTAGAATGTTATGGATATTTGTGGTAGTCAAAGATTAGGTGCGGGTTTCATATATTTTTGTGGCATGCGACGATATGTCGTGATGCTTTGGGGATAGTCACAAAACTTTACATACATATGAGGTTTGTAGAAGTTAGTCGTGGTAAAGGAATTTAAGATACATCTTCCCAACCAAGACACCCTATGGATGATAATTTGATACTATTCCCTACCACTTGTGGTGCCCAAAGTCATTTTACCATCTATTATCTAATAAATTTAACATGTAATCGATCAATTGATTGATTTGTCTTGTGTACCAACACAAATTATCAATTTATCATATTATGTTATATATATTATATTGTTTTTAGTCAACTAATAGACCATCTAATTTATTACAAAATTATAAAATTCATCATTTATTATCTTCATGTTATTTAACTTGTCATTGTCAAGTTATTAAAAATAAGATTAATAAAAATTTAGTCATTGATATTAAATACATATGATTAAATAACATCTTAACTCGAGATTCAACCATGAGTTAACCACTTTTCACTTCCGAAACTTGAATATTTCAATCAACTCCACTAGATATGTCAAAACTAGATAATTAAGTTCAATCTCTTGGACTGTTGGACATGCTGCCACCTAAATATTGCAAATCAGACTTCTTCATAGTGTCTAATATGTCTAAACTTTGAGCATGCAATGCTTGATGCTTCTCAAGCTGGAAAGCAGCCGAAGAAGCCCTTTTTGCATCAACGTTGCTTCCTCCCAAGTTATATTCTCCCTTTTTCTCCAAAGGACAACACTGACTATATTCTTTCTCTTCTTCCCCTATGGGAGAAGACAGCTCATAAAGGGCAAGGCAACTTTTAAAAATGTCTTCGTCATTGAATGTGAGCTCAATTTCACTTTCAGTTCTTGGCATTTGACAAGTTTCTACCTTTGATTTGAGGCAGCAATCATCAAATTCTCTGGAATGATTCTCAGTATGGGCCTCAAATTCCATGTTATGACCACTGACAGTAAGCTGCCCTCTTTGTTTACACTCAACCGAATTTCCAATGAATCAAGAAGAAACTTAGTAAAATGCTTTTAACTTGCACAGCAAATGAAATCAATACCACATTGAATACTGATATTACCATGTCATCTTCTATGCCTACACGGGATGCCAATTTCAGCCACATCATATGGATTAAGTGGCCGAGAAAACAACAAAGCTGATAACGCATTCACACATGAAAGTGTTAACATATTTCAGAAATATTTGATAGAGATCAGTGCCAGACGCAAGAATTTGCATGGAGGAGCAATATTTTTACTAATTAAAACTATTTCACAACTGTGACATACCATTTGAGCAATTCATTGAACTCAAATAAAATTTGTACATTAACCAGGTTGTAAACGCTAAGCTTATTGGTCACTGGAAAATCGGCAACTATGAGGATTCGATCACAGCACCAGTTGCCTTGTTTTGTTTTTGCTACATTCATTATGCACTGATACTAAAAAAGTACATTCATTACATTTATTATGCACCGCGACTGTTAAAACTAAAAAAAAAAAAGAAAAAAAATGGGGGATTTATAGTTATGTGTAGTGGAAAGTAGAGCTTCCATGTTTCTCACAAGGTAGCTCAACAGTTTGTGTACTAGAAAACCTTACCATTTCAGCACAGGCAACAGCAGGAGACCTTCCCAACCTTGGCGGAAATTATAACTATTGTCTAAGTGTTTGGCATAATGTATGATAAATATTGTATTACACTTATTTTATATTGACATAAATGCTTTTTTCAATCTGTATAATAAGTATTTGTTTTTCTTTATAAATTGTACATATGGAATTTTATAGAATCAAAATTATAACTCTTTTTCCTATTTAAATTTACAATCAAGTGTATTGTCTTTTTCAATCTTAATTGAAAGTGAATCTTATAAAATTCTGTCATTTTTAAATATCTTATGTTGTCTTATTGTGTTGTCTATGTTGCAGGTGTTCACAACTAAGTGTTTTATTACAAACAAAATACTTGCAGACCTTACGCAAAGGTACGGATTCGAAACATTACTTGTTTATTGCTTTCTGCACTCAATGGAGTTTGTAAACAAAAAACGTAAACGAACAATAGATCAATATAGAACGACAACCAATCAAACATGCGACGAACCAATAGTTGTAGAAGACTACAAACGAATGCATAGAGTCCAGTACGCTTCCATCGATGACGCTTTAAGTGCAGAAAACTTATTAAGAGAACCAACATTTTCTTACCATGTGGGAGATTGCCTGTTCGACGCATTTCAAGTGCTTCTACACTTTAAATATACATCTTTAGAACTACGTAATGGCATCATCGATCATTTTTTGAATTGTTTAAAAAGAGGCGAACCTGATGCACTAAAATCTTATCAACTAGAATTAGACCCAATGCAATTGCAGATTATGCATGGAATACATGACATAGAAACATATTTCCGCAGAATGCGATTATCTGCATTGCCTTTTTCCGAAACAACTGAAACAGGACTATGGGGTGACACTTTTTGCATTAATTGGCTATCTAGATGGTTGAATATACAAATATGTATTTGGTCTTTTACAACAAAAATGAATTACCTTCGATTTAATGTAAATAGTCCTCAACTTCCGTACTACATCTTATTCCATGACACAAATCCATTAGCAGGTCACTATGAACCATTATATTGCAAAAAAAATGACAGCTACAATTTTCCAATGACACATGTGCAACTATCGCGCTCTTGTGGCGAGATCGAATTGAATTGGTCTGCCATTTCAAATCAATTAAATAACTATGGATTGTCTAGACTAGTTACACACCCCTGTGATTGTGGTGAGAGCTTATTCAGCTCAATTTGCCTCTTAACGAATGGAGAATACGACATACAGTGCTTACGCCGTTACATCGCTCAATCATTCTGCAATGCAATACTTTCTAGAAATCCTGCAGCATTTCGTCTCTTGGAAAAACACTTAACAGTCGACTTCATTCGAAAGATACCAAAAATTTCGAATTGGCAAGATTACATTGTGAACTTGGCAACATTTTTCCAACAAGGGCAAATCGAGGGGAAAGAATTCTGCCTGGAATGGGTATCTCTATTACTCAATGTAACAATTAATTTGTGGTCATTAAGTGAAAAATTAATTCTAACCACATATTCCAATTGCGCACAACCCAAAGCAGCTTTTAATATAATATATTTTGAAACAGAAACAACACACGTCCACTTTGAACCGCTAACTATGAATCGTCAAAAAGACTCAATTACTAAACAAAATACTCAACGATTGTCTTTGACAACACCACCAAGTAAAACATCCATCCGCTACATGAAGTCTATTGCTCGATGTAGTAATTCAACAATAATCAAAGAACAATCACAACAAGCAAATTCAAAACCATATAATCAACTACAATATCTAATTCCGGGGACAATTAAACCATCACTTCGTCATTTGAAGTCTATTGCTAGAAACAAAAAAACTACAATAATAAGCACACGGCGCAATGTAAATACACCCATTGCAAAATTTAACAAAAAAATCCAAGACACACCAAAACATGCATGTCCCATCTGCAAGCAATTGCATTTTAGCTACAATATGGTGCAATTTACTCAATTAGAAAAACAAACATACATGACTTTGGCTAAAAAGGACAAAGCTATAATGTGTAAGCAAATATGCAAGAAGTGTAAACAGTCATTGAAAATTGGAAAGATGCCAAAACTTGCATCACCAGACAACATCAAACTGAACAAGTCCTTGTCATGTGTCAAAATGCTTACCGAACTTGAAGAGCGACTTGTTTCACTTCGAATTGCATTTGCACAAATAAGAGAGCTAGGATACAAAAAACCACAGATAGGAATGACTGGCGCAATCATCAATGTCCCTTCCAATACCAATATAATACAAAAGGCCTTGCCACGATCCTTAGACGAGACACATACAATTGGAGTGGAACTTAAAAGAAGACTTCAATACAAAAACCCTTTCAAAGAAGGAAAAGTACGAGCATACATTATCATGCGTGCTTTGCAACAATTATGTAAGAGAAACTTATATCAAATGGAAAAAATACGTGTCAAAAAGGATTGGAAGAGACTATTTCATGATATTGACACAAAAAACCACACTCGAGATGAGCTCCAAGACATTGATAGCACAAGCAGTGAAGACGAAGAAGACGCACCGAATGAAACCATGGTGCATGGATTCACAGAGTCACATTGCATTCGTGATTTGCAAAATAAATTAATACAAGTTGCACCTGCAGAAGGACAACATCCACTTGGTATTTTCAAAGACAAATTTGCTGAAGAAATGAATTTCCCAACACTTTTTTATGGTGATCCTCGACCTGACAATATAACGAATTCATTTTCATATCTTCAAATTGCACATTGGGAATTGCAACATGCAAATCGTGCTTTTGCTTATCATACAACAAACATTTTCTTCAAAGCGCTTAAGATTATCATAGGCCAGGTGTCGAGAACCATGTGGGTGAGGATAAGAAAAGCACAATTGAAAGGTAGAAAGTTACTTGCAAGAGATGTTAAATACAAACCAAACTTGGACAAATTATTGGAATCAAATATTGGATACATGGACTTCAAACAAATACGCACATCTCCAGATTATTTACAGCAATTACGAAGAAACACATTTGCAATGATACGACAGTTAGGTCCACCAACCTTCTTTTTGACATTTACAAGTGCTGAGCAGAATTGGAAACCACTCACATTAACATTGTCTGAATTGTATCATAGACAAGAAAAGAAATGTAAATCTACTCAAAACCATCACTTTCTCACTGTAGACAACGACTTCCTTATAAGAAAGGACCCTGTCACTTGTACACGGTACTACAACTACAGATTGCAAGCATTGGTACAGATGATATACAAAGATGAATAATTTTTTGGACCAATACAAGATCACTTCTCCATAACAGAATTCCAAAACCGAGGAAATCAACATACACACTTCTTGGTATGGACCAAATACGCACCAATTTATGGACAAAATGAGAATAATGAAATTGAATCTTTTGTAAACAAATACATATCTTGCAACACGGACAACCTGGAAGCTGATATTGCAAGACTACATGAACATCACCACACCAAAAGATGCTATAGAAAGTCGAAATTAAATTGCAGATATAATTTCCCTATACCTCCGATGAGAAGAACCATGATCCTTGAGCCTTCCAACCAACCAACGGAATTGGAAATTCAAAATGCAAAGGACATTTTTGCTATGTTAGAGAAAAAACAATATAAAAAAGAAGACACCTTTGACATGTTCCTGGCAGAATTAAAAATCAATGAGCTGGAATATATACAGGCAATAAAAAGCACACTAAAACAACCAAGGATTTTTTTGACACGAAAACCTTCACATACATGGACCAATAGCTTTTCTAAAAAAGTTCCTCAACTATGGAGAGCTAACACGGATGCCCAATATGTGCTCAATGCACATGCAGCAGCACATTATTGTACATCGTATATGACTAAACTCGACAAGTCAACAACAAAATCATTTCAAAAAATTAGAAAAGACCACCAAGAAAAAAATATCGATGCAATTGAAATGGTGCGACAACTAGGCAACACACTGCTCAACACCCAACAAATTTCTTCTCAGCAAGCGGTTCACATTGTTCTTTCATTGCCATTGCATAGTTGCTCTAGAAAATGTGTCTTCATAGACACGAGTCCATCAGATCAACGCACACTTGTCCTCAAGCCGCCAACGCTTTTGAGTAAAGAGCCTGATGAATCAGATAACATAATGTGCCAATCGATTGTAGATCACTACATCAAGCGACCAGCTGCACTAACACATATTTGCCTATCTGAATTTGTGTCAGAATACCAAAGAAACAGAAAAAAAAAAAAAAAAGAAAGCAAAACATCATACGATATATCAGATACAACAAAGAAGTTGATAATGAAAACTACTATCGTGAAAAGTTGTTGCTATATGTTCCCTTCGTCATTGATGAGAGATCATTGCAACAAGGATTTGCAACTTGGAAACAAGCATATGCATATCATGAACAAACTATCAAACACAACGAATCTAAATTCACTTTCCAACTTAATCCTACATGGGGTGACATCGATGACGCGACTAGAGAACAAGAGCTAAACAACGATGTTCCTGACAACATGAGAAAACCTGCAGAAAATGATTATGTCAATGAACAATATGACTTGAAATCTGATTTGCAATTTACATATCATTTCAACAAAAACAAAAACACGAAAAACAAATTTGAAATTGGGAAGCATCCCTTCATATCTTCAACCATTGACTACTACAAAAAGAGAAGAATGCTAAACAGGGAACAACAAGCAATCATTAAAGACATAGCAACAAAAAAGTGACTCGACCCATCAAATCCATTCCACCTCTTTCTAACAGGAGGTGCAGGTACAGGGAAAACATTTACAGCAAAATTGATATACGAGACACTTGTACGCTTCTACGACAATTTCGTAGACAACGATCCACTCAAACCAAAAGGATTGATACTAGCATACACAGGAAAGGCTGCATACAATGCTGGTGGAGTGACAATACACTCTGCATTCCTACTACCATTCAATCGAACAAACTTGATACCGTTAACTTCTGAATCATTAGACACATTATCAAAGCAATATCAACAAATACGAATCATTCTTATTGACGAAATATCATTGGTGGGTTGTAGATCCTTGTATTTTATAGACAAACGACTGCGAGATATAATGCATACTCCCACGGAACACTTTGGCAATATCGATATGCTCTTTTGTGGAGACTTTTACCAAGCACAACCCGTACATGACTCCCTCATATTTCATTATCCTACATTCAATGATCAACAAATTCCATATTGTTTTTGGAAAGACAATGTGAAAATCTACCAACTAAACAAAACAATGCGTCAAAAAAATGAAAAATTCATTTCTGTCCTAAATCGTATGCGCACAGGAAAACAAACAGAGTCTGACTTATCTTATGTGAACGAATCATGCTTGCGAACACCTCCTATCGATCCAAAATTCCCATATCTCTTCTACAAAAATGACGATGTCAAAAAACACAACAATCAAATGTTATCCATTTCTCCTGGACAACAAATTACGCTACATGCTATAGACAAAGAGGACGACGAGTACAATGTACACCATCCACATCGACACACCAGCCACTCTACCATCAACTATTGTACTGAAAACTGATATGCTTGTAGAAATATTTGCTGGTAATTATGACATTCAAGACGGGTTAGTCAATGGATCTGATGGAATATTCAAATCGTACACGCTTCTAAACGAAATGGACGTAGTATGGATAAAATTTAATGACCCTCATATTGGGCATATGCAAACAAAAAAACTCGCTCACTTGTACGACAATATGATAGACAGGAGTTGGATACCAATCCTACGTATTACTAGACCAAGCGCCAAATTCCCAAACTCGAACACGCCTAACAATGCGGAAACAATTTCCAATACAATTAGCGTGTGCACGAACAATACACAGATCCCAAGGCCTCACAATGGAAGGACTTGCCTTCAACCCGGCTGGTGTCACACAACATGGACTAACATACACAACACTATCCCGAGTTACAAATATTGAGTCTTTGTACTTACTAACACCGTTGAAAATGAAGAATTTTAAGGTGAGAGAAGAGATAACAGCAGAGATGATGCGTCTCACGGAAAATTCGACATGGCAATTGCAAAATGATTTGCAAACAATTATATCCCAATCTGAGCTCCTCATTGCATCTTTGAACACAAGAAGCCTCAAAGCACATGCTGAAGACATACTCAATGACTATGATTTAATGCAAGTAGACATACTATGTTTGCAAGAAACGCATACCCCGACCACACAAACACACACACTACAACAACATTTCAATTGCATTTCTATGCGACACGTACATGGAATAATGATTTGCATGAAAAAACATATTTCAAATATTGAAACTATTGAATACCGAGAAAATAAGGTAGAAGCGCTGCTTGTAACCGTTACCATTCATAACAAAGAAATATCCATAGTAAACTTTTATGCAGCGCCAACTGCATCTATTTCAGATATTCTTCGTGCAATTGACAAAGCCTTGGCGGATACACAAGCAAGAAACAACGTGCACATAATAGGTGATTTCAATATTGACATCAACAAGAAATCAGCGAACGAGACAACGCTCATTCATCATATGCGAACTCACCAAATGCACTTCATCAAGCAAAACCAAATTTCATCTTCAATGCCAATTATCGACCACATATGGTCTAAAACAAATCCTCAAAGGCATTGCATTGTTAGAACAGATACGTATTGGAGTGACCACAATACATTATACTTTTCACTAACCAATTTATGTTAAATCAAAATCCAAATACTACACAATGTCAACAACACCTTGTACAATGCACTTCTCTCCACTGAAACTATACACCGCTATAAGGTATGCAATATTAACATCCAAAAGTACAATTATAATCAATTCAATACTATTGTTTCTTCCATAACAAATTTACACTGTTTGTCCAATTATAACAACAAACTAAGTTTTTCTCATATTGCACTATATACCTTGTTATCGCAGGAGCCATGAAACGAGCCTTTGACAACATAGAAGGACAAGAAGAAGACAAGAGCCAGCCAAAAAGGTATGTACAAAACAAACTACATTAACTTTATATATGATTTCATCGACATACGCTGAAATATTCTACATTCTTTGCAGGCAAGCAACATCAACTCCATCCCTCACATCCATTGATGACCTTAACACTTTCACAATTGGCAACATTTTCCAAGGCGATGTGCTCGTGGTGTATAAAACTACTGTGCAAAAAGATCAGGGAAAACAGCTCCTGCGAGCAGATCTTACTGATGAGAAAGCTGAACTGACAGTTACTCTAAATGTTGCCCACAAATTTATCCCAATGCATGAAGACAAAGTTGTGGCTGGAAAATGGATACAAATCACAAATTTCAACATTGCACCTAAAACCAGTTATGACCGTGGAGACTGTGATGTGATCTTACTCCTCAATGAATCCAGCACCGTCGAAAGCACTCCGCCGCTTTCAATAGAATATAAATTCATTCCAAACACAACTGTTAAGCAATTGTTAAACAATACAGAGCCATATGCAGTTGGAACAATTGCTGCAATTGTAACCTCTGCTAAACAGATTGGCCTCCAACTTATCCTAGAAATTAAAGACGGGCCAACGGAAGAAGACACAACAAGGGTAAACTCCTAGTATTCCACAAACTTCATATTCTAGGTGCTCTTCATTGCATAATACTAAACATTTTCTTCTCTAACTGCAGCTATACCTATTTGGAACATTTCAACCTCTATTTACAACAATAGAGGAACAACTACAAAAACAAAAACACACATTTTATTTGTTCAAAAATGTTGCAAAGTGTGGTGGAAATGATAATGACAAGGCCTTGAAGACTACTCAGTCAACATTCATCACGCCCTTGAGGATGGAAAAAGCACTACAAGACTTAAAAGAAATGTTAAACACAACTATAGAGGTGAGTTCTATATGAGCAATAAATAACAATTTGCAACGTCATCTTTTTATATCGTCTTTTCTTTCAAATATTCTACCTCTGCATTTGCTCATTTACAATTTCTCATCATGCAGGTGCAAGGTACATTGACTATCGCCAACATCTACTCCATACCATTTGAGATCATTTGCAATAAATGTGGCTCGTCACTAGAAACCTTCCAAACAATAGACAAACAACTTTTGCAATGCCGCTTCTGCCAACAACAATGTCCTTATAGCTTCAAACACCGGCTTATTTGCAACCTCAAATCCAGCAAAAACAAAAATATCCAATGCATACTGACCGGTGAACCGCTGCAAATGTTGCTTCCTGCACTGACAAGGGTTTCACATGAGGAATACTTTAAGAATAAGACTGCTGTCATTTATTTGCTGCGGGGATTTCAAGCAACAGGGACATTCACTCTGAACCAGACAAATGCCATTATGGCGCTCCAACTGGAAAACAACTAAGGTGACTCTTTCAACTACTCTTTGCATAACAAGTTTCATGCAATCTCCTCCGCTTTCAATTTCTTGTCACTCATACTCTTTTCTTGCTTTTCCGCAGGAATAGAGAAAAGCAGCACATACCTCTTTACATATTACAAAAAAATCTACTACTCCAACAAACCACCCATTGTATACAACCATAATATTTTGAACTTGGCACATACCTCTTCCAAATGTTGTCACATTTTGAAATCGCAGACTGCTGTATATGCTTTACATCCTAAATATATAATTTGCCTTTCTACATCCCGCATTACAGAACTTGGTACTGTTGTATAGAATTTCAAGCTATGTAAAGGCCTCCCATATTCAGGCAAAACATTTACAAAAAAAATATGTACTGATCGCATCTGTGTTTTTCCCATCTAAATTTTGGTATATATTTTTTTGTCAAACTTCTCCCGTTTACCAGAATATATAGATTAAACGGATATTATTAGCTTTGAGCTTCAGGTAATTTTGTGTCTTTAACTTATTTAACTTAAATAGATCTAAAGAATCAACTTAGCCACGTATAGATGCTAGCGACCAGTGCATTTAATTAATGAACTGTCCATTGAATTTTCTGCGTACAAATTTGATTTGGAATTTTACCAGCATCTGTTCTTTTGCATTTCTCTGTATCTTTTGGACATGGCATGCAGTTGCAGTTTTGGTATACATTGCTATGAATTATTTGTAATTCTTCCTTGTACTGTGATCTTAGGAGTAGCTATTGTAACTGGATGTGCGTACTTGTTTCCTTTTCCAAAATGACACAACTCAACATGAAGAAATTGTGAGCTCAGAAACCCCCAGGCTTACTTTACCCAAATTTTAATATTTATCTGCAAGTCCGTTCAAAAAATTAGATATAATTTAACAAAATTTCATTGCCACTACGTACCATGGAAATTGTTCATGCCCTGATATTTTGGAGTATTAATTGATTAAAGCTTAGTCTGTTTTGCACAATAACCTCCTTTACTCTATTTTTGCACTTATTCGTTATTTCCATCGTTATTTTGTGCCATTATATTGGTAAATGACGTCATTGTAGTTATGATATTGTTTAGCTCCGAATCACTTTTCCATGCTTTGTTATTTCGTGGTTATTTGCATCAATCTTTTGCTTGAAAAAGCTTCATGCTTTTACTGTATGGCTCTGCCTCCATCATTCATATCTGACCTTTGGTTTCTGTTTCACGAGCTTTCATTTTTCACTATCGTGACTTTCCACTGTTGACTAGATTCAAATGTCTATGTTTTACTTTTTATTTGCCTCTATTTATTATTGGATATGCTTTGAATAAAATAAGAATTTATATTCCCATATATGATGCATGCTTTTAGTATGCAGCCTGTAGATTAATAGGATTTCTTTGCAACAGCGCCCATTTAGTAAAATGGGCATGCCTGACACATTACCGTACTTGAAGGAACCTATAAGAAAGAAGACGAGCTAGTTTTCATTCTATTTTATATCATATTGTAGATAGAGAATGAGTATGGCAACATTTGGCATATGGAGAAGCAGGCATAGCGATACGTAAAATGGGCGGCATCTATGGCCATTGGTCTAGGCACAGGAGTCCCTTGGGTGATGTGTCAACAAGCAGATGCTCCTGTTTCAGTTGTGAGTATCTATTTAACCTCTTTGGACCATGCTAGACTCAAGCTACTTTTATCTTATTCACATGTTATTGTGATCATAGCAAGATTATGTCTTTACCTTGTTGAACTTGTGAAATCTACACCTTGAAATACACTTTTTGAATTTGGTACAACATGCAGAAGACGACAACACTTTAAACAAAGAAAATGTGTATGCAAAAATGTTCTGCTACAGATTTCTTTGTAGGAGTTGTATGGGAAATCAAGTAATGTTTTGAGCTTTTCAATTTGCAGATAAACACTTGTAATGGATTCTACTATGATGCATTTACTCCAAATTCTCCAAACTTACCAAATTTTCTTTTCTTCAGTTTAGATGTACATGGTGTAGTTATGACCGCCATGATGGATATGTATGCAAAATGTGGAAGCATAGAGGAGGCGCGCCATTTGTTTGACAATATACACATAGCTTTAATAAGCACTTCTAGTTTTTGTCAATTTGTCATCCATATTCATGCTATGTTTTTCTTGGCGAATATAAATATTTCATTGAACAGGTCATATTGTTTTTTTTACATTTGCCATTCAGGGTGGCTATATTTTAGATACTACGATTCTTTTTTTCCATGGAAAACCTACCCGGAAGGCATTGCTTCTATGGGATTATTGTAAAGAAATACCTGTAGACATTGGTTTTTTTATTATAAGTCCAGTGACTTTTTGTCTATTTATAATTTCTCTTATTTAAAGTCAGCTAGATGCCATAAATCCCATGTAAGAAAGTGACAAAAGACCAGATTTTCTGCCATCAATTTATCTATGCAAGGATAGTTTCTTACTGTAGAATAAATTTGTGTCTAATACCAGATTTTTACCTTTCGTTCTTGTGCAAATTTGAATCTGTTTCTAACCTTGTTTTCATGCCATTCTGACTCTTCATTACGCTGGGATACGAATTCAAATGTCCTTAATGTAACTACATAAATGCTTGGACATTCATTTTACATATTCAATATAAATGCTAAATTGTTATGCCACTTATTTAGATCTTGCAGCATACATGGCAGGAACTGGCCGCCTTGCGGCTCTTTTTGAAATAGGAGTAAATATACACTTTAAACGTTAAATGACATGTATATTTAAGGGTTATAGTTATACATAATGTTAATAAATTAAATATTACACAAACATAACACATTATAAATTTGTGAGATTAATGAAAAAGATAACATAAATAAAAATGAAAACTTTGAAATGTAAATAAAATAGAAAATAATAGAATTATCTTAATATTTTATGAATTAAATATAAACATTTTCATATCTCGTTAATAAAATAAAAACATCTATTAATTTTAATTTTTAATGAGTTTTGTTGGATTTCTTCTTTATCTTTATTTGACTTCTTGTTTAGCTTTATTTTATTGATTTTGGAGTTGTGTACTCAACCTCACTTTTTAAATCTGGAATTTTGACTTTGGAGCCACTTTTGGAGGCTTGTGGGACAAGTTAAGCTTGTCCCATACCTCTTAAACTCACCCACCAACTGTACCTATGGACGTTGAGGGGTTAATTTTATCCCTCATTACTGTGTTTTCTACATAATTACAAGTTTGAGAGGGTATTCTAGATTGCACTTTCTTATCAAACTGTTCATTAATTAATGTCCTTTGGAAATTGGATTTGGATGTTTGTTTTTTTAAGTATTCTTCATAAAATTTAATGAGTGTTGGATAGAAATTCAAATTAATTAGTGCAACATTAATTTTTATGGAAAAAAAGTGAATTGTGAAAAAACTACAAGATTGATTACACCAATCTCACATTTTCTAAAATTAAATTAAAGTTACATTGGAGTTATGGGAGAATATTACAAAGAAACAACATCTTATGTAAAATTTAATGGACAATTTATTGCTTATTTTGTAATAGTTATTATAAAAACAAATTTGAAGTGCATATTAAATTGCTTAAATATCAAATGACATCTATATAATTTTCTATTCCTTGCAAATAATTTTACTATGACATGTAACATTGAACGTCAAAATCCAGTACTACTTGGGGCTACCTATTCTTTTGTAATTATAATTAGATCTATTGCCTTAGGAAGGTGTTCTTATTTTTAATTTTCTCAATACATTATTGATCTAGGTACACCAATAAATTTTCATGCTTTCAGGTAAACATTTTGTCCCATGGGAGTAAAAGCACTTTCCACCTAATGAATGTAAAATGTTTAAATTCAAATTTGCATATTGATTGTGGAGAGACAACCGGATTTGTGTGTCATTGTGAACGTGCACACTGAGGCTTTTCTCTAGTAATATCTTATCGGATTTATTGGATACATGGGTTTTGTATAAGTCAATAATGACTCCATTTTCCTTTATATTTGGGCTTATTTTAATCCCTTGTGCTTGGTTTATTAGACAGTAATTTTAAATGGATTCTTGATATTAAAGTGTTCTTGTATGTATGAGATAAATTAAGTAAGCAGGAATAGTCCTAAGATATTATAGTCCCAAGAGCCATGTTAGTAAATAAAGTTTACAGAATGGTTGCTTAATAATCACCCCTATTGCCTTCATTGTAAGGGGCATATTGGGTAAAAAAATCAGAAAGATGAGCACTCTACCTTCTCATTGGAATAAGGTTTGTTGATTGCTTGAACCATTAGTCGACCCCCTTCAAGTTTGTATGTTGTGATTTCAATATTTGATAGGAAAGTCAAGCGATGTCTTTTTTTATTTTTGCAGAAAGAGAACCAAGCAGTAATAATTGCGATTTTAAAATTGTAACATGTTGCTACTATTTTGATATCTTATTGTATTTTAATTTAAAAATACTCAAATTCTAAGTCCATGTATTACTGAAAAAATTGTTAGGTTAATGGCTTCCACAATTCATAGCTATGGTTAGAATGAGATTTGCTACTTGTAAAATTCTCACTTGTTAATGAGGGATTTGTGGGATAGGCTTGAGCAAATAAACTATGCTTATTCATGAGTCTGCTTAAAATCATTGTTTTAGAATGCATTTCTTTAAATCTGAAGGCATTTCAATGCCTTCGAAGTCTATTTGAAAATTGACCAAAGTACATAGATTAAGAAATAAAATATTTGTAAAATTGTGGATGTCATTTGGTTGGCTCATGTATCTGCTCCATAAAATTGTATAGATTTGGAGTTGTATCTCTTGTTCAATGTGAACTTGTTAAAAAGAAAACTGAAACAATTCATCTTTTTTAAAAATCTGAATATTTAGACTGTCAAACCCTTTTGAAAGAGAGAGAATATTTGTAAATGCAATGTCTTCTCAATACTATTGTCATATTCATTCTACTTTTTTTAAAATTTGAGAAATAATTATATTAGTTGCATTTTAATTCAATGTTGTAAGAGGACATGGTTTAGAATTTAACCCAAATAAGAGAGGGAAGCAAATATATAATGTTACATTTCTTGAACCAATTAAATGTTAGGAAAATAGTCCTTTATTTTCAGTGATATAAATAAACCAAATTTATTATTGTTTGAAAACTAATTCAGCTAAAAAAATATAATTTCTAAATATATGATGGATTTATATAAGCCACTGCAATACAAATGATATGTGCAACACTAATCAAGGGACATTTATAAAAATGTTTATATAAATGTCATCTACATTAAACCCTTTGCTATTAAATAAACATTAATTTTATAATACTAAAAAATATGAATATATGGATTAAAAAATTTAGGTAAATGAAAGGTGAACTAAGCTATATTATTACCATTCAGGAAATTCCTTTTAAAATCCTGTCAGCAATATTGCCTAAAAGTAATTTAGGAGGCAGGATTTGAATGAACCATGTAAAAAGATAATTCAAATTGTATGTTTTTTAAATTAGTTTAAAAGTGAAATCCTTGTATTACATAATTAATTTAAAAGAACTGCATAAATGAACAATATGGGCACATGAAACCCAAAATGGACACTCCCAACAGTTCCAACATTTAATGAAAACAGTTCAGACCGCATAATCATTCAGGGTATGAATACAGATGAATTGGACACAATTCTTTTGAATTCAAGTGGCACAGTAACAAATGGGTGGGCCAGTGTAACATTTCAAATAAATTTGTACCCATGGTGACACATTGAATCCTATACACAATGTATCTTAAAAACATTTATTCGTATTTCTTAATTGAAAATTAATTTCAAAATTCATGCTCTTTTTTTTAAGTCAACCTTGCAAATGAAATGTCAGATTTGGCCAAATATTGTTGACTTCTGTGAGTATATGATTTTTTTTTTACAATTGACAATAAAGGGAAATCAATACCCATAACCCGAATTTTTATGCCTATCAACTAAATACAAGGGGTATCCATTACACCAAATGCAAACCATTGGTGCACGATTGAATGGGGGATCATCCCTTATTCAACGGTACATTGGCATCCTTAAATCTTTCTTCCTAGATCAAATTGAAAATGGTAATGGCTCATTAACAGCCAACATCTTCACCATTGAATGGATGGCCAATATCTAGTGAAAGTAAGAGATAATGTTAAACCCTTTTCAATTTTGGACCAATAATTTAATTAAATTGGAACTTGAAAATACAGTAGTAATTAGGAATAAATGATATTGACCCAATTTTAATTAGATAATTATCTGAAGGAATTAAAAATTAGAATTAAAGTGTAAAATAGTTAAAGAACTATGTAAGTCGATGTTATTTCTTCGAATAAAACCAA
Organism: Taxus chinensis; assembly: GCA_019776745.2. Lineage (NCBI taxonomy): Eukaryota > Viridiplantae > Streptophyta > Pinopsida > Cupressales > Taxaceae > Taxus > Taxus chinensis. The sequence continues at coordinate 46,833 of JAHRHJ020000120.1, forward strand.
CTGCTAGGAGAGACCCTCTTCACCAAATCCTTTAAGAGGATAAATCAATATTCTAAATAAAATATTCAAACAGCTTAGGTGATATTATACCAATCAAAGATTAAGATGAATTGCTGAAATGAATTTAGAATTTATAATTTAATAAATAATTCGAACGACAAACTTATTGAAGTAGAAATAAAAATGGGACCCAAATTAAACATATGTTAATGCTTAGTCAATCTTGCAATCTTTTACCACAAAATTGATAATCCATTTAATGGAATTGTTCTTAAAACAATTAATGGCATTTCGACAAGGTTCAGTTGGTTGTAGAAATTAAGTGGGTAATTGTAACTTCCAATCGTACATTCGATATTTAACTTGAAAGAAGTATTCAGCTATTAAATTTTCAATAATATAATGTTGAGCTATAAGGAATATTTGATGAATTAAATTTCCTATCCAATTGCCTATTTCAAAATCCTTGTATTAATGGATTTATAAATATTAATTTGATTACAAATTATATTATAATTGGACATATAGTCATTGTTTTCAAATGTGAAACCAATTACATTTAGCTCAGCTCCAAACATCGTTAAGTCATTTTTAAAAGATGATAATGCAGGTCATATTAAATTCCATGAAGAATCATTTCCCAAATATAATCTGTAAGGGTCACATTGAATAATAAGTGTTCTTTTCAATATATGGCTGTTTGTAATAAATATTATTGGTCCCATTGTTTGTTCAAGACAAGTAAATTTTGGATCATTGCAATTACAATAATGTGTTTTAATAACATAGGGTGAACTAGAAAAACAAAGGGTTAAACTTTCATAACTTCGAATGGATCAAAACTACCAAGTGAATCACTTTTTTTATATTGGTCATCCGCGTAACTCAAACCAACAATTAACCATCAACTTGGTGTTACCGATTGAAGGGATAAATTTTCTTAACCTTTCTACTTGGAAATGATGGATATAAGGAGCCATCCTCTTTAATTGGTAATGGTGTTGTTTCCACGTTTAAAGTTGTCAAACATGCAAAAAATTATCCAAATCTAAGTCTGATGCTAAATTATAGGTGGCCGGTACTCAGTAGGATGTCATTGATATTAATGACCCTAAAATCACGGAGGTGGGCATGTTCTTAAATCCAGAATTTGAAATTCCAAAAAACACCTACCAAACCATTATCTCGGTGCAATAGTGGTATTTTAAAAATTAGCAAATTATTGATATGTTGTCATCCGCGAACGATTGCAGGTTGTTTAGGGAATTAAATATTAAGACATAATCAAATTAATTATATCGCTACTAGTTTAGATTAAGTTACATATATATACGTTTAAAAATCCTCATTTTCATAGAATTTAACTAAATTGCCTTATTATGTTTAAAACTAGCAATCGCATGTGTACAATGCAATGTGAACGCCGAATGGTATATGTTATTTGATTTAGAGGGATAGTTATTACTTTTGTAGTTGATGTTGATGAGGGGTGTGATTGATAGTGTAAGTGTAGGAGTATAGGTGAAGCATTACATTTAAAGGTTCTATTTGTACATTTCAAATTTTATTTGCACTAAACATGAATACATTTGATATCACTTTGGATACAAGAAGTTTGAGTAAAGTAACAGTGGAGGTGCTATCATGAGTAGAGGGTAGTATTTGACGATTGTTTTTTGTTGAGTGATAGTAAGTCTTGTTCTCCATTCTTCTTCATAACATAATCATTGTACTCACAGTGTAGGATGTCCCACAGACTTCAATTTACCATGTAATCATAATAGAACAGATTTCCATGTGGAGAAATCAAATATCCATGCAGACTTGCAATATTCTGATGTTTGATGCTTCTAACTTAGTTTCCAATCAAGTGCTCGGCGATAGCCTGCAGGTAATGGACCGTCAAACACTTCAGCGTGCGATCAACAATCTTGATGTAAAATACTTTAATTCTAATTTAAGGCATGCCGCATGGGGCGCCCAAATTTACAGAAAAATTGAATCACTTTTAATGGCGTGAAAGATTCCTTCAGTTGACACATCATAGTTTGGAGCTAAATGTGACTATGTTCGAAGAACTCTCTGCCATGTACACAAAAAACAAAATTTAAATGCATTAAAGAAAGAAAAGAAAAACCTTACTAAGTATACTCGTATTAAAGTTTTGAAAAAGAGGAGATGTGCTAGGTTTTAATGATATCTTTGCAGGTTTTATGGTGCTATTATGAAGTTAGGGACACTAAAGAACAAATGGTAAAGAAAGAAAAAACTGTCAATCACTGGTCAATGGTCACACTATTTCTAAAAATGAAAATTGTATGTTGATATGATGTAATGCTAACTTGAATCTCTGCAACTCATTCACCGGTTGTTGTGATATTGTTAAAAACATGAATTTTAGAAAAATAAATATATTGCTAGATGTGCATTGATGAGAAGCATTTTTTGGAGTTTCATGAAATTACATTACTGTGTTTAAATAATGGGTCTATTACCAGTGGTTTAAAGTTAATATAGCTTATGCGGTCCCTTTTCCATTCTTCTTGTTTCATTGTGTGTTTCCCATTGCAAGATTTTGGTAAACAAACTTGAACTTATGTTGTCTAAATATTATGAGAATTGAATAGGGTATTTGAGCTTGCCCTTGCCTAGGAAGCTCCAACACATTAAAACCTTAATGAGAGCAAATGACATCCACACGATTTTCATTTTGAGCTCTTTAAAAATATAATGCAAGGATGTCCTCTATCAAAATATAATGATGTATTAACCAATCTCATATTTATAATGTTACTTCCCACATCATCAAGTTTCTCAACTAAGTGGCTCAGTCACAAACTGTATTAACAAGGTTCTAAATATTTTATCTGAGTTTCCATCAAGTGTCACATCACCTACTCTATCATCTCTCAAATCTCCTCTGTACACTGATCTAACGTTGCCTACCCCTAACAACTTTTTGTCATTAAATCCATCAATTTCATTAAAAAGATATCCATAAGAAATTTTGAGGTTGCTCAAATTTTTGTAAAATGGCTAGTGGTATATCCACTACTTCTGAAGTCCATATCCATAAGAAAACCAAAAGTAAACAACATATCACAAAATCACTAACACTAACAGCTACCACTATCTCTGTTTTGAAATGTGAAGCACTTTTTTGACTTGGACATTCAGGTAACAATAATTTCCTTGGTCCACAAAGGCCAACATTTCCATTAAGTAAAATGATAGCAGTGGCATTAGCAAAAACCCCCTCTTTTAGAATTTCTCTGTGACTCTGTTGGAAGATAGATTCATATAGCAAAGCACTTGAAGTTTCTTGAGGGGTTTCGGTAGTGGACCAGTTAAGAAATTTGACGAAATCTCTAGGTCAATGATATATTTCAAATTTTCCATTACCTCTGGAATAAGACCCTCTAAGGCATTTCTTGATAGATTCAAATGTTTCAATCCTACGCAACTTCCAACTACAGTTGGAATGGCTATTCACCTCTGTATTGTAGGATTTCTTTATTGTCATGCTCTTTTTCTCTCCTTGAAGCCCCTTAGAACTTTCGTAGATAGGATGTAGATAGACGCATTTCCATTCTTTAGAAGTCATCTCTTATGTTGACAGGATTTAGGATATAAGCAGCCGACTTTCTCCGGAGGGCTCTTATCTCAAGTTTCTCATGTACCCTGATTTGAGAGATGGTCATAATGACATGTTATGCAATGTATTCACACCAATGGTTATGTCCTGCATTATGATATAACAAATTATATCCACATAAATTTAGGCATAGATTGTTTAATGTCATGAAAATAAATTTTAAAGAGTATTATGACAATATAATTCCTCCTAAATAGTTTTTCTATGTTTCCCCAATCCATGAGATTACATGGACGGTCTGGAACTATCTAGCATCAAATTTAGCTGTGAATATTTTTTTCTAGACACATTTCAAATCACTACCTACGGAATTTGAACAAGATTCTGCAACATTTCTGTATGTGGGTCGAGCCTTTGTGAGATCACATTTAGCGAGCTTCTTTACTTAAGCCATGAGTTTCAGTAATTCTCTCCTAGCCTTGTCCGTTTTCCCCGGAAACCATGCACTTGCTTGTATGGGCATACTAATGAAGTCGTTCTAAAGAATATTCCAATACAATATAGTAAATCAATGTGTGTTGAAAAAATACTTAAGAATATTCTTATACCCATGTATTATATAATCTGATAAAATCTAGCAATTTACACGGAACTGCACAGTGCAGAAATGTCAATGACCCATGTTTCGCATCTCAAACACCACCTCTGTCCAACTCTATATTAAAATCACTGATGAATTTAAATATACGAATTTGGTAATGGCTCCGGAGATGACAACGCCACACTAGATTTCAGGTCTGTTGGTCCGTTTAATGCCAAATCGGTAAATGACCAAGGAAAAGTCGCTTACTCACAACGTTGAAATATCTGCACGCATGTCGCTGGAGATTTAATGACAACATTGACCACGCAAGTCGCTAGATCAGCAAACAACATGACAAAATGCTCAGGCAAATACTTGCAGGGCAGGACTTTCACGGGACTTCACTCCACGCAGCCGTCTTCCAGTCTGTGGCAAAATGAAAAATACACTTTACAAGAGCAAAAACCTACAGGACTGGTCGACCACAACCCTCAAATTTCACTTTCTGCTGGTTGCAGCAGCTGTGGCGTCCCATGGGTGTGAGCACACATGCGAGGATACATAGTTCTCTATAGCAAGGTTCTGTTAATGAAGCTGAAGGAATGAATAATGGGAAAGTCCGACAGGTTTTGGCGGGGAATTTTCAAAATATATAAAAGGCGGGATGTTTGAATTTTCTAGTGGACCTGGCAAATCTGACACGCAGGACAAATGACATGAGATAAAGAGTCACTGCCATGTTTGCCGGAATACACAAACAGGACTGCCTCCCGTAAAAGTTGAATCCAAATCGGACTTATGCATATGACAAGCTGCATTAACGGAAGTGGAAAGACTAACGGAAGGTCAAAATGATGACTCAGCAGGAGCTTGGAACACAATACGCTCAGCAGCAGCCTCCTCCATGAGACCGCTGACTTATATTTCCAAAGCAGCAACCGAAAAGATCCAATTTGGAAACAGTGAAGCAGCGTCGATGGGCGTCCACTTGTCTAGTTTCGCACCTTGAAAATGTTCTTCCGGTCTGGAAGCCTCAAACAAATAAAAAAATATGCTTTTCGGTATTTCCATCATTTAGTCCCCACACGAATATATCTTGTCTCGCCACACACAGCGGCACGATAATCAATCACAAGGTCGGATGGAACTGTTCCTGGAACTCTCCACTGGTTTTCCACAATACTATTTCTATCACGTCCTTTTCCAACTCAAAGTAATATATGAGTCCACCAAAAGCAGCAATAGACAGCTCGCAATCCTGAAAAAAGCAAGTGTCTAGGGTAGCAATTCTCTGAAGTTACACCCCAAGCCATGGGAGGAAGAAGTTCCCATGAATTTTCCTCTACATTGTAAACTGATGCTTCACGCAATTCCTTGTTATCCTTATCACTTTCCTCCGGCAACGTAAATGAGTCCCTTTTCGCGGTCCACCGATCAACATAAACCGTTTCGCTGCAGGACAAGGTCGGCCCCTCTATTCCATCCGTCTGCAAAAAAAAAATCAAATAAATATCGACTTCTGCAGCAAATATATGTTAAGCAAGTGAATAACTGAAGAAAAATCATAAACGAAAACCTTCTCCTTTGCCTCTTTGATAAACCCCATGACAATCAATTTGTGATTGACTGAAACACAGTAAGAATCATATGAATAATATTGAAATTCCATGGGGACGGAACGGAGGATTTGCCGTGAGTTTTGGAGAGGGTCATAAATGCTTTATCTGAAACACGATTCGTCTGTTTCGTCGACGATGACTAGCAAGTGTTGGCTAACCCTAATTTTTTACGGTCTTGATAGAAGAGGGGATTTTTGACAGTGTTCTTCCAGCTTTTACAAACAGCAGCCATGTTGGAGTGTGATCTGAGTGGAACCCTCAGCAGGCACTCTCTGCCAATGTCGTCCGGAAGACCTGCAAAAATCTCCATTACTATTCCCTACCCTGCAATTCCCTAAATATTTTGGTTAGGTTCTATTTATTGATTTTTTTAAAAATTTATTCGTGTTAATAAATTTCTATTCTGGGCTATCGTTGTATTCGGCAGTGTTTTATGTATATCATTTGTGCGGCTTTTTGCTTCACCACTTACGGCATGGTCTCATGGATGGATGGGCTTGGGCTCCTATTTTATTACATTAGAAGGTCCCATGTTTATTTTTAAAGCTAGCTATGGGAAATAATAGAATCTAGGCTTGAAAAATAGGAGCTCCACTTTTTTTGCCCCTAAACTTAAGAAGTGGTTGGAGAGAGGGAGTGGCAATTTTCCCCTACGGTTTAAGATGATATTTGTCCATGTGGAACATAACATACATTACCGCCATTTTTTTTTGGTGATTTTAGAGGGAAATATAATTTTTATTTCCCTACAAATAACCATAAAAATCCAATGGGATCCTATAGTATCTCAGTGGGTATTATTGAGCAGAGTAATAAAAAAAACATGGGACCTTAAAAATACTAAAATGCTCCTAAATTTTCTCAGTGACACCTGCTGAGATATTTATGGAGACCCCCCTCCCCATGGAACCATGGCCTAAATGCTTGCTTTTGGATTTCAATATGGGGGTGCTTCAAAACTATGTTCTTATAACTTCAATATCACTTTTGTGAAAACCAATAACTCAATGTTTGATCATTTATGTGTCCTTTTCTAAATACACTAATGCATTTTTGTATCTAGAAACTTCTTGAATAATAGGTGAATAGGTCAACTAAAAGAGACACAACAAACAAAATGTTGATCTATTTGTATTCCTCGTTGATGAAGATATTGAAAGAACAAACCAAAGCACAAAGTGGGTGTCATGTTCCTTGTCATCACTTATATAGAAGTAACACTCCTTGATCACTCGATTCACTTCTATACTTTCAACCCCAACCAAATCCAATTGTGCATGCCTATAAAATACTTGAACCATGATGGTAACCTGGTCAGTATGATAATATTGTGTTTGATGGTAACCTGGTCATCTCTTTTTGATAAGAAAAGGAGTAATTCTTAGCAAAATCAACCACGGACAATATGGAACCAATAGGGAATGTGTCTCTATTGGTCTTGAATTGTGTAGCTTGCCACTTTGCATAGTGAGAATGTTTGATATATGGACTAATCAAACTTCAGAAACTTTGCATGAATGCAGCAATGGATATTTCCTCTTCTACCAATAGGTCGAAATAAATGGCATGAGATCACAATCAAGATGCAACAAACGACGTTAGCTATAGAGATTGAGAGCGAAAATGAAGGGTATTTGAAGATTAAGGCCGATTTTGAATAGAAAATTTAGATTTATATAGTGATTTTGATATTTATTTGCTTATTACTATTTCTAGAATTGAAAGAACCGAGCTCTGAAATTCTAAATTTGGGCAAATTTTAGACGATATGACATGAGTACGTGGAGGACGAGGAGGAGGAGCATGTGGTGACACTCGACCACGGGGAAGATTTTTGGGGTGGTGTGGATATTTGGATTTTTGATTATTAAATTTATGGTGCAGACATCTAATGCATGTTTATTATGATTTTGTGGATGCAGATAGAGTGCAAGATCCTCGATATGACAGAGCATAGATGTAACATGGCTTAGTGGGATGATTGTGGGATGGTGACGCAAGCTGAGATATCCCAGTTACAGGGTTGGGGATCCGGGGTCATCATACAAATGCCCAGGATACCACTAGATATGGATTTACCTGCAAAAAAGATTCTGGCTGCATGGGAGACCCCATAGATGCAACACCTTTCGGATGTTAGAGATGACAAAAGATGGTGGAGATGGCTCTGACATTAAAGGATGTATATAGGATTTTAGGGATATCAATTGACGACACCCGCATGTATAGTTGATGTTACAGAGTGTGAGAGTTTTATTGGTCACATGGCCTACAGGGAGTAGTGCATATGACAAGTGCATGTTGTGTGTTCAACTTAGTACAGTGCAAGTAGTAGGGATTTCAAACATCTGAAAGGTAGTGATGGGGATCATGGTGACACACATATTATGTCTCAAGGTTGATGTATTTATCCCATGTATTTATGATAGATAGTGTGTTGGGATGTTGTAGATCAGGGGGTACCTACATTCAGCTATGACACCACCATATGGATGAAGTTAGTTCACGGTCTTTACATGCAAGTTTGATTTGTAGAGGCCAGAAGGTTGTGGGACATCACGGTGATCAAAAATTGATTACACTCTGATATATCAAGGTTCCCTATTACAAGCCGACATTTTAATTCACTCATAGGCAGTAGTGGCAGATGCCCTGACGAGTGCTTCAGGGGTACATGGGCCAGCAATGAGGGCACTTCGGGTATCCATAACCATTAGCACAAGTGGTGAAAGCATAGTTAAAGACATCCCTACAAAAAAAATTATTCACATGCTCCACTATTCCTTCCATTGACATATTCCATTAATGCCAATCGGGCTACTGTTGCAGTTGGATCGCTTGAGCCTTGTTCATTGGTTGATACATTGTATTCATTGTCATTGACCATCACCAGTGCACACAGTCATCCTCTACCATATGTTAACAACATATTATGCAATATGCTAAACAGACTAAAATTGTTTTTGGCAACATTTACAAATTAGGCTAAGAAATATTGGGATGAAAATGTGCCATATGTTCTTTAGCCTTTCAAATGCACATTCAACAACAATTCTTGTTGAGGATAGCTTAAATTTGAAATCTCTTTGATTGTTTGTTGACGCTCCAGGAAAAGGAGTAATTATCCATGGTAATAATGGATAACCGCCATCACCAATAATATATTCTCTCATGGTTGTTGAACCAATGGAAATGGAAGGACCATTTAGCCTCTCCCCACCTTCACACAATCTGTAAAAAGAAGAATTTTGCAAGGGTCTAGTATCATTGACTGAACCAGGCCACCCAATGAAAACATCAATGAAACGCATATTACTATCGACAATGGCTTGCAAGAGACATACTGATAGTTATGATCTTTGTCATACCAATCAGACAAACATTCATTAGATGGAAGTTCAAATTGGATGTGAGTTACATCTATAGCACCACAACAATTTGGAAAGCCTTGTTTTTTCTGAAATCCTTTTTACATGCTCAATCATTAAATTGTTACTTGGCCATTGTATATGACTTCTCAAACGTCTGTGCATGAGAATTTATGAAATTATTTATAATTCTTACCACTGTTGACTTCCCACAACCAAATAGTTCACTAATGGCAATCATTTTCATTCTGGATGATAACCGTAAAACTACAATGGTCACTTTTTTCTCAATTGAAAACACCCTACCCTTTATAGATCTTGCCAATGATAATGGTATATCACCTTGATGAAGGTCTTCATTCAACAATTCACAAAGAGATGTAAATAATGAATAGGGAATCCTGCAACAAAATGCTACGAAATCATTCATCATCACATGTAACTTTAAAAATATAGTGGTTCCACCTAATGCAATGAACGAGGGCTTAATAGATACCATTCATTGTAAATCCTCCCTTCAAATTGAGAATTGAGATAAATTTGTTCCAAATGATTGTGTTTTCTTGCTTTGAAGTGATTGAGTAGATTTCCCCATCATTTCAACATTTGAAGACTTTATACTTTCAGATGAACATATCTTGGGTCTCTTTGATACATGTTGCATTTTGTTTGAACATTGAATATCATACCAAATTTGCAATGCCAATTAGACAATAATAGATGCACTTTCTATGAGGATTTTTATTATTTTTGTTGAATTAGAATTCATTTAATGACAAAAAATGTTGTTGAAGATGACAATGTAAAATCCTCCCTAAAAATGACAAATCCACAATCAAAGCCTGATCAATGTCATTATAGAAGCTTGCACTTTAACTACACAATATAACAAATTATAACATCGACATACAATATGGTTTTATCAAATTCAACAAATATGATAGGAAATAACATTAAAATTTCATCTTATACAATAAATTATAGGATAAACTTTATAATTGGATTTAGAGCAACAACTACTATTTAGAAATAACAATGAGCTAGAAGTCAAGTAGGTAATCCAATTTTTATCAAAGGTCATGTCACACATAACTTGAAAAAAGTTTCCTATAAAATGAGAAAAGGATCACGTAGGGATAACCCAACCCACATTTAATGTTGGAAAGATGAAGTGCACTCATGTGTGAAGCATTGCCTTGGCAATGAGTAAGAAAGAGATAATTTGAAGACCAAAATACAATTGGATCAATGTGATATTTTGTTCTTCAGTTATGATCATCCTTAGGTCATGCACAGTGTTCCCTGTTGTATCCATTTTATCAAGCAATTGTAAATTCCTTAGCATGGTTGAATTCTAGTCTTTATGTCAACTCCTTAAGTGCCATATGTAGAAGCCTAGTCATGACATCGAAAAGAACCTATGAGAAGATATGAGAATGGTATCTTGGTAGACTTGGAGCTTTGCACACATGTACTGAGATGTTTTGTACATCATTAGATTGAGCTTGTGAACTACAGCTTTAGAATGCATGAGTAGGGTATACATAGTCACTTTTCAAGGTCTCAGTGAGGCATATAAGACTTCTCATCAGGAGATATGGTTCAATGTGAAGAAAGCATGATCTGATTAAACTAAAATGTAGAGAAAACAGTGTCCTAATTTTAATCTAATCTAGAACGATGTGTACAACATATAGTATAATGAGCTAAATGTAGAAAGTGACCCAAACAACTATGAAAGTAGAAATGTAAAACCCTAATGCACAAGGAGAGTTAGGATAGAGCTTAGCTGATTCAAGGAGCTTCGTTGAACTGTGTCACATAGATGACTGAACAAAAATGAGGAGGAAACGACTATGCATCAAAGTCCAAAAAGTGAAGGATTTGAACAATCTAAGTAGACTGGGGCACCCTGGAGAGGGAGTTATGGGCACCTACAGTTCTGTGCATAGGAGGTCCATGAAACCAAACTTGTAGGGTCGTTAGATGATCTAGAGCCTTTGCTCTTGTCACGTTGATGTTTTTGAACTAGCGTTGAACATCAGTGGTGATCAAAGGTGAATTGAAGATCCTGCAAAACCCAAACCAAGCATCAAAACCCTAAAAAAAAAAGAATGCAAATGAAGGGGTTAGACTGTCCTCAGCAGCCACAATGGTGGACTTACTAACTAAGTGTTGCATTACATTTCATACCCAAATGTAGTTCTGGTGAGTGTGTGTGAATTGTGCCCTAGGTGCTCTTGTACCAGTCACACTTTGTGAAGTAGTGAACAATAACTAGATGTAAAAATGTAATAGATGGTGGATGGAATAGAATAAACTTCCCTCCTATGAAGTGTGATGTAGATGAACCAACCTTGTGCCTTTTGATGGATCTAGATGGATGTAAATGAGCTCTAGATGCCTTAGATGGATGTAACCTTAAGTGGATGATAATAGTGATTAGTGCTTGGTCCCTCATTATGGTCTCATAACTTTATATTTATATGGTTCTCTTGATCTAATTTCATAATTAACCATGAAAAGGCTAACCACTAAAAATATGGAAAGCTCAAACGGATAGAAAGTGCTCCAAAAATGTGTGTAAAGTGGAGAAAGGATCAGGGTGCCCCTAGTGGGACCAAGGCGCACATGGGTGCCCCAGTACTAGCCTAGGTGCACCCAGTCAAGGGTAGAATGATGCATAATGACAAAAGCTGACTAGGCAAGCGATGTGCTGAATGTCAGAAGTGAAGACAATAAAGTAAAGTAAAAAGCCAAAGAACATGGGTTAATTAGTACTTTCTTCACTCAAAAACCATATGAATAGTAGTATGAGAATCGAGGACTAAATAATACCCAAAGTGTGTGATTTTGTGTCTACATTTGACCCCCTTTATTTTAGTGAGCGGAAAACTTGGTAACATAAAGTAGATTGATATGCATACTTGATGTCCATGTAGAGTTATAGTAGAAAATGCACTGAAGGACTAGACAAATCGTAGAATGACAAAAAGATGATGGAGCGTGGAAACTAAATGATGAAAAAGTGCAAAAAAGTGATGAGAGTGAACCTAGGTCAAAAAATGTGTGTGTGTAGTTTCCATAGTAGTGTAGTGTACCTGCATGAAAATGTGTGATGTGTGTGTTATAGTGTGTTTCCACATAGTTGTTGTTTTTCATTGTTGTTGCCTCCATTTGACTGCTTGTTCTCATACGAACTGGGCCTTTGAGGAGAAAATGATCAAGTAGTCAAATATGTATGTAAAAACGCAATGTAAAAGATGCAATATATATGAATAGTAAAAAGCATGTGAATGTAAATTACACAAATTTAAAAAAGTGCAAATGGAACATGTGCACCTGATCCATGTCGAGAAAGAAAGTGTAGAAGGATATCTTGTACTGAGAGTCTTTTGGGTGATCTCATGCCACCTGTGGTCGAAGAAGTATAAAGAGAAAGGTGCATTATTCTCCTTCCTGTAACAACTTCCTTGAATGAATGTGTGAAGAGATCTCTGTATTGATTGGGTTTTTTGGGTGATTCGACGCCATGGGTTGAAGTAGTGTAGGGAGGAATTCCGGTGTTTATTCCAACCTGTAATTTCTTCCCATAATTCTAAGAACAACCATTTCCTATAAAATACGTTATGTACAGGGTTCGTAGACTGATCTGAACCCACTCGATGTATAACCCACAATGTAAATGATGGAAACTGAACTGAATATGTGTGGAGAGACGCAATGTGTAGTACCTATTGTGCAGTGTGTAGGGTTCGTGTTAAGTATGCCCTCAATATTTGAGTGTGAACCAAAGCACAAGAGTGTGTCATCGGGTAATAACGACGCTAAAGTGTAGATGAGTATGCATATGCTAAGAGTGTGATGTATGACTATGTAAGATACTAAAATGGGGGGTTATGAGTGTTATGCCCCCCAATTTCATGTGAGTAATGAACTAGCTGATGAAAGTGAAGGACAAAGGTCCTCCTGCTATAGCATGTGGTGACAAAAGCGTACGACTATGCTCTAGTAGCAGTGGGATAGTAGAGAGATGTTGCATATGGGAATGAAGCCTATATGCATGCAATGGATGAATATATGATGAATTCCATGGTGTAACAAAATGTGTAGGTGATGAAAGATATACATGTGAATCTAAGTGCAAAGGTGATGGACAACCTCGTGGAATGGAAACTGAGATGGTGACCTACGCCGAGATGCAGTAACGTCATGTGAGGAATAGGTCTGTACTGATGTGGAGGACTAGCAGAGTGGTGATGAAAACATAGATAGAGTGTGTGTCAGTGAACTAGGAGTAGAGTGTGTTTTAAATAACACAGTTTGTGATGTACTAGATGATGTAGGAGATGTATGAATAGGATGTGCAAGAAGGTAATGACCATGGAGTAGATGGAGGTACACTATCAATGGAGATAACCTAGTTATTATGGATAAATTTTAAATGTAAATGATTCATAAAGATGGATAGAACGAGAGTGACAAATCCAATTGAGTCCTATAAAGCATATCATAATTCATTGATTGTTTTCCCAACAAGGAAAGGCACAAACATAGTAAGCAGACCAACCGTAACATGGATCTTGACCACACCAAATGGTTTATTCATAGGATATGACATTTGTGATAAAGGGTAACCAATGGCATTAAGAAGTGGAATAGAGCATTGTGCTAAGGGTTTGCCAAGATGGGTCGACCTTAGTATTTTTGATGGATATTACACCAATAGATGCATTGATATGCAAGTTATTAGATGTGAAATTCACATGAGAATCGTGGTGGGAGAAAGAGATGACTGGTGGTGAAGTATCAATATGAACAACTAGGAAGTCAAGAGCCCCTTATGTAGGAGGAGGCACTACATGATATACATAATTATTTACCTTTGTATCATGTTTAGGTAAAGTATTGTTGATTATTTTGAGTTCATGATTGTCATTGGTAGGTGGTAAGACTACAAATTCTAGAAATTCAATTACACCATTACCGATCAAACCCTGAATGAGAAAGAAAATTCTATAACATCAATGGTGGAATGTCATATGCACTGGTGATAGTCACAATGAGCATTTTCATAAAAAGTTATGTCACTTTGATTGAGATGGATCTATTTCTAGCAGGGAAGGTCATGTAATGAGGTTACTAATCAACAAGTTGTGGAAGTAAGATACGCAGAGGTACACTAAACCTAGTAAAAATATGTCATTGCAGTTGTGGTTGAAGCTCCTTAGTAGTAGATATGACGTTGACAACAACTTTTGTATCCATTGGTTTAGTTGTGGATGGTTTGAATGTTGATTTATTTTGAAAACATGTAAAGGACGATGTTTGCTCTTGGTATTTAAGTTTTCCTATAGCTAAGAGCTTGCTTTTGTGAAGTTTAAGAGTATGACAAAGTTAATCAAATGAAGGATAGGTCTCAATGAGAAAACTCTCTTGGAGAGGTGGTAGTATACTATGAATGAATAAGTCTTGAATCTCAGCATCCGCAAGCATATTTGAACATTTTAGCCAAATTATTTTTGTAATCCAAAACATAATCCGCTAAATGTTCACTAGATCCATGTTTAAGTTGCGTAAGTTGGGCATAAGATATCTTAGAGCCAATGTTGATAGAGAAATGAGTGAGAAAAACATTGGCCAGATGCATGAAAGAGACTACCGAATGGACTTGTAGGTCACAGAACCAACGAATCACATAGTATTGCAAACTACAAGGAAAAAGCTTAGCTAGTATAGTGTGATCATGTGCATAGTCAAGGCATGCTACATGAAATTCTCGTAGATGCTCTTGTGGGTCACCATGGCCTTTAAAGTTGGGTAGTTTAGGAGAGAATGAAATTAGGTGGCAATGGATAAGCAGAGATGGTTCGTGCAAAAGGAGTATGAAGCAATGAAGTAGAGTCTAAAGATGGTGATGTACAATAAGTAGCAAGTTGAAGCTAATGAATTTGTGTCTGTAAATCCAGGTGATATAGTTTAGATCAAGAGTATTCAAGGAAGATCCAAGTTTCATATTAGGGTGGTGGCAGGAATGGTAGTGGTAGGAATTGGAATTGAAACATAAGTGGGTGGTGTGGAGACCATGGGAGCCAAAGAATGAACAATTATAGAGGTTGAAACATCATGAATTCTCTTAGAAACAATTAAAGCATGCAATCTACATGAGGGAGATGAGTAGGGTTTTCATGCAAAGCTTGTCAAAATTTAGTAATAGTGTTAAGTTGATCTCGGTCAACATTAGTGTCTTCATCGTAGGATCACTACCAGACGCAATTCTATCTCATGGAGAGGAACATTGGTAAGAATGCTCTAAAATATTATCAGTCTCTAGTCGTAGATGTAGTTATATCAGCCATGGACGTAGAATTTCGATGGGTAAATGGAGGAAGCTCACAATATTGGAAAGACCCAAAATGATTGCTACGGGTGATGGGCATAAGTAGGATAAAATGGATGAAGGAGAAGTAAATTCGAGAGTCAGGTTCACAAAAATGATTAAACTAAAGTGGAGATATGAGGTTTATAATTTTAGTTTAATTATAAAATATACATTAGTAGAATAACAGAGCTAACTAAATATAGAAAGTGACCTAAGCAACTAAGAAAGTAGAAATGTAAAACCCTAATGCACAAGGAGAGTTAGAAAGAGCTTAGCTAATTAAATGAGCTTGTTGAATTGTGTCGCAAATATGACTAAGTAAACAAGGGGGGGAAATGACTATGCCAAATCCCAAAAAAGTGACAGATCCAAGCAATCTAAGCAAGACTGGGGCACATGGAGAGGGCTAAGGGTGCTTAGGGCACCCTAGTCTAAATTCTGGGTGCCCTGGTCTATGCAGGAGGTCTCAAGAACTAAACTTGTAGGGTCAACTAGATGATTTAAAGCCTTCACTATGTCTTTCACGTTGATGTTGTTGAACTGCATTGAATGTCGTTGGTGATCAAAAGTGAATAGAAGACCTGTAAAACCCCAAGCTAAGCATCAAAACCCTAAAAAAAGAAAAATACAAATGAAGGGGTCAATTTTTCCTCAATGGCCACAATGGTGGACTTACAAACTAAGCATTGCACTACATTTCAAACCCAAATGTAGTTATGAGTGAGTGTTGTGTGAATTGTTCCCTAGGTGCTCTTGTGTCAGTTGTACTTTATGAAGTAGCGAGCAATAACTAGATGTAAAAATGTAATAGATGGTAGATGGAATAAGAATAAACTTCCCTCCTATTATGTGTGATTCAAATGAACCAACCTTGTCCCTTTGTGATGGAGTTAGATGGATGCAAAAGGGCTCTAGATGCCTTAGATGGATGCAACCTTAGGTGGATGATAGTAGTGACCTGTGTTTGGTCTCTCATTATGGTCTCATAACTTTATATTTATATGGTTCTCTTCATCTAATTTCATAATTAACCCAAAAAGGCTAACCACTAGAAATATGGAAATCTAAAATGGCTAGAAAGTTCCCAGGAGATGTGTGTAAAGTGGAGAAAGGCTCGGGGCACCCCAAAAATGGGACCACGGTGCACCTGGGGAACCAAAATACTAGCCTGGGTGCCCCATTCAGAGGATATAATGATGTAGAATGACAAAAATAGACTGGGTAAGCATGTCCTGAAGGTCAGGAATGACAACAGAAATCAAAGAAAAAAGGCCTAAAGGACATGGGTTAATTAGTACTTTCTTCACTCAAAAACCATATGAATAGTAGGTTGAGATTGGGACTAAATAATACCCAAAGTGCGTGATTTTATGTCTACACTATCAATGGTTATATTCTCAGAATTTATGGCTATGTGTTGACCAAAATTGAACTCCATTGTACAAAATATATCTTCAAGATAATTTACAGAGTGTTTCTTATCACTTCTTTCTTGTATTGTCATACTCCAATAATTGGCATGCCCTAATGGAATATTTGCTTCATAGTCTCTGATTTTTTTATAATCTGGTTGAATATGTTCCCATCAATCTTAACATTGGTTTGGTGTGTGATTCACACCACAAGCAACACAATATTTTTGCATAGTTTTCCACTTGTCAGAGGATGATATATCCTTTTTCATGACTCCACCATTAGACTATGTTTCCCTCTCAATTTGTTTTGCAACAATTAAAATAATAGTATATGTAATACTCTAACAAGACCCACCCTTTTAGGGAGGAAGGGCAGATGATTGAGATTTCATTATCTCTGAGTGTGTGGGAGAAATATTTCCTTGAGGGAAAAAGTCATCAATGTGCTAGGGGTATTGTTCTTCACGGTTCATTGCTTTAAAAAATTATTGTTTATTACAACGATGTTAACATCTTCCTCAATGTTTATTGTGTGCTTGGAAGTTAGGTACTTGGAACAAATTCAAGAAATTTATCATTATTCAAGGACAATAGATCTCTATATTGTAAGTCATCCTCTAAAACCAATGAATTATACCTTTAACAACCATATTTTTTAGGGATAGGATGATGCACAAATTTATCTGTGAAAATATCTATCTATACCTACAATAAAGAAAGGGTAAATATATTAAAAACATGAACAAATTTGTCCTATAAAATTTCTTTTGTTGAGACATGTTTGTACCTTGTTTAGAAGAGTAATATAGCAAACAATATTGAAAAAAGTAATTAAGCAAATATTATTATTTTTATCAAATGTTACTGTTGCGTGCTAATGGAAAACTCGTGGTTGTAGTTGATCAAGGCTTTGAGCATAAGATTTTATTTAAAAATCAAGGTAATATACCAAACAATATTAATATATAATGACCTCAAGGTGCGACTTTGTCATATGTATTGTCATTGACATGAAAATCTAGGTTGTGGGTGTCACAAAGGTTTATATATATATATATATATATATAATACAAGTAAAACAATGAAAATTTTGCAATAAAAAGCAAAGTTTAAATTTTGTACTTGAAGAGTTTGCTTCTTTGATTTGTCACCTCCCTTGCTTTGATTTAACATCTCATTGCTCAGATATGTCAATGCCTGCTCAAATTACATGTAAATATCGTATATAATGTTTCTTATGTGAATCCCAAACACATTTTTGGAGGGAAAAACAAGGAGGAACCTAAAATAAGAAGATAACTAGGAATATATCTGAGAAATTTTTTGAGTGGATAAATGATTTCTTCTGCCCCCTACTGTTCGTTAGGGCTGGAAAATGTCTTCCAATCCTTTAGATGCTGAGACATTTTAGCATCCTTGTCCGATACTAGTAGGAACTGTTAAAAGTTATTAACATGACATCATGTTTGCCAATAAAATAAGAGTAGTGGCCCCAACATGGGACCATACTCTTAGGTCGTGGTCTTATACTGGGGGGCGTGTTAGTTTTATTGTGCGAGTGTTGTTGAGTAAAAATAGGAGCTTAAGCCAGTTTGGGATCGCATACAAGTTGTTTTCAATGGGTGTTGTTGAGTAAAAATAGGATCTTAAGCCAATTTGGCATCCCATGCAAGTTCTTTTCAATTGTTTCTGCATTTTACATAACCCCGAAGATTAATTTTATGAAAAATATTGTGGAAGTCTACCAAATCAATCATAAAAAGTGACTTTTACAGAGATACATGGGAATCCTAGTTTCCTTGATACACCAATTTATTTAGAGCTTTCAGATATTTATAGTTGTTCTACTTTTCCATACGAGAGTAAAGTACTGATTCTCAGCAAGAAAGACCCCTTTCCAAAATTAAATGGTCAACCAATAAATCCCTAATATTTTTTGTGGCTTTGCAAATATACCTACTTAATCATGTCAATGTGGCAGATTTAATGTCAATTATTCAGTAATATTATTGGCTTTGATTGGTGTGTCAGCTGTTTACTCGTACACATCAAAAAAACGTGTTTGTCGATATTGGAAATACTAGCTTGCAATTTATTATATGTCAAAACTTCA
The DNA here is from genome assembly GCA_019776745.2 of Taxus chinensis. NCBI lineage: Eukaryota > Viridiplantae > Streptophyta > Pinopsida > Cupressales > Taxaceae > Taxus > Taxus chinensis. Next base: position 65,908 of record JAHRHJ020000120.1, read on the forward strand.
TACTAAAAGAAGATATATAGTTCCCCTCTTTGCCACAAAATTTTCCAGTGTATACAAAATTATCCCACAACTACAAATATTGTTTCCTTACACTATGAAAAATATAAACATGATTCATTATAGGAGCTTTTTGTAGATGAAGTAGATGATTTTAAATTGTGTAACATAGGTATAATTATTTTAATATAAATGCAAAGAATGAATTTACATAATAGTAAACCTATGAAATTTCATCAATTCAATCAATTTGAACCTAAGATAACTACACTAATTGGTAAATGACATGAGATGAGAGGCAAAAAAAAATTATAGAGAAAAGGAGCTAGCTATAACCATATGGACAACCAAAATTATAACCAGAGCTATAAGAGAATTGTAAGTGACTGTGGGAAATCCTTGGCCATACTAGAGTAATTGATATCCACCAAAATTCTCCTTATGGTTTTCATTTTAGAAAATCAGTTCAACGTTACAAATTATGAAGAATTAAAAAACAAAATTTTTAAAACATTAAAAAATACTAATGCCCTTCAACATGATGTTCTTGAGCATGTTATGTAAAAAGTAAATTTGTTTCTATGGATCTTTATTTTAATATGTTTGCTATCATTTTTTCCTTCCTACTTGATATATACCATAGTTTCATATTGTCACCTCAACATTACAATACTTTATTTTTGCCAAATTACTTACTTAAATTTTGTTATGGCCAAAACCAGATGTATTTGATTTGTTCACTTTCATCAATCTATTTTGTTTAGAACTAGCCTGCAATAATTTTTGTAGCATTGTATCTTGGTTTGAAGCTCGAAAAATATGACAATTGCATTAACCAGATCCAATGTAAGTTCTCAAAGGCTAAACAAATTTTATTTATCCATAAAAAAAATTTTGTGAACAACAGAGACAAAGCTACTCTATAATTTAACTGGTTCCTTTGTTCAAACAAAAATATACAAAGTTGTAATTTAGGTGATTACAGAACTTACAAAGACAAATTTGATGTGCTTTAAGCCAATACACAAATCCTAAATTGCATTACACTAAAAATTCCAAAAATCCATTACATTTACCTTGTTCTCTTACAGGTGAGTGCACCAATACTGAAAGCCACCAACAACCTTGAAATATGGAGGGCTTAAGGATCCTCGGATGTGGATGTAGATTGGCAGGCACCAAATAGATGGATCTATGATAATGTTTACAAAACTAAAATAGATATGATGAGATAGATATATATGGGGATTTCTCGGACAACACCAGTTCCAAGAAGCTATCAAATTCCTTAGAGGATGTCAAGTCCCGTGTCTAGAAAAATAGAAATAAAAGATGAACAGTAGATAGCATATAGAAGTAAAGAAATACAATACACCAAGTAAAATAAACAGAGAAGTACAACGTGTTGGATAGATTGATAATATCCTCAACTACAGTGTCAAAGGTTTTCCATGACTTCAAAACTTGTAGTTGTCCAAAATGGAGAAGGAATACTTCTATAGTGGAGAGTTATAATGGCAAATATTTTATATCACTCTTTCCTTGTTTTCTAGAACTTTAAAAGGAATTTCCCAAAAATTCCAAATTGTTTGAAAGAGGGGGGAAGGCCTAAATTTTTAGCCTAGAGATGGGGTTAACTAAGGGATTATCAGGTAACTTTGGTTTACAAAAGTAACCATGATTAAGGGACATGACTTGAGTGATAATAAATTTGATATGGATTTGATTTGATTAAGCAGGGCTCGTCATTTGAATTATTAGGTAAAAAAGGATGTGATATTGAGTGGGGAGCATGATTGAAATGGTTAGGTGTAATAGTGAATCCCATGAGGATTATTTTGCATTATTGAATTTATGACTGGGATGTCATATGTGAATGAATTTGGGGTATATAATTATTCAATTCATGGGTGGGGTTCATGAATTGAATAATTTTGGGGTATTGATTATTAGGTAGGGTGATTGGATTATTGATTTTTTAGGTGAGGTGATGTAAAATATTAATTATAAATTGGGTTTACATGGAGCCCATTAACATATAATGATTATTAGGAATTACAGGGAATTAATTGACTAATTAAGAGTAATTAAGGAAATGTGTATTGTTGGTGGGAATGGGATTTATTCAAATTTGGGGGAAAAGGGAATCGAGAGGGTAAGTGTAATGAAGGAGAGAGAATGTGGGGTGAAGGAGAGGAGCTACACAAAAAATTGGTGTCTACATTTTCCCCTTTTTTTGAGTGGTTTGTGATAGCAAGCCATGAGACAAAAATGATGAAAATATTGTGGATGAGTGTTCCCCCTTAAACTTGGATTGGATGATCTAAGGGATGTCGATCACGAGTTTGAAAGAGATAGATGGTAAAGATCATATGGGTGAAGAAAATATGGATGAGACGCATAACCAAGGCAAGATGCCCTAGGAAAAAAGGATCGTAATAAGAATGAAAAACATGGCGGTGACTCCAATATTACATCGATAGAGGACAATTGCGGTCTCAATGGAGACAGGTGACAATGTTCTACGGACCATTGAGTGGGTGAAGATCATTGCAGTATGGATGCAAACCATGATGACCATTGGGTCATAGGAAAACATCAAATAATGCACAGCTAAATGCAAAAGGTATGCCAAATCCTTCGTATGCGAGGAATCAAGTGAAAAATCATGCATCTGCAAAAGGGACGATGATGCCCTAGCACAGGGCACGAAAGTGACAAAGTGGAAGATGAACGTGTAAATAAAATGTCCTAAGGGGGAACGAGTATGGGTCACAAATGTGGACATGAAGAGTAGATTAGATAGAAGTGTGAGATAAAATGCCCCAAGAGGGGGGGTGAATAGTTTTGAAGAGATATTTCCTAAGGAAGATGTTTTGTTGATAAGAAATTAGAACAAATTGTGATTCATGGAAATGGGGGGAAGATTACGATTAAATTTTTCCAAGCAAAAAGTAGAGCAGACACTGGCGAGGAAAAAAGGTGAGAGGTGATGGTCATTATGGTATCCTCAAAGATGAAAATACCATGGGAAGAAATTCTTAGAAATTGATATGATGATGCCCCTGTGAGAGGGATGACGAGGATAGAAGAGGTGATAGAGCTCTCAAAATGAGGAGAGGTCAATGCTAAAGAGAGGGTGGTGAGAATGGAGTGTAATGAAATGGATCGGTTGTGGTGCACAAATGGAGAAATATGGAAATCGATCGTGAATTCTAGGTATGAGATTGGAAAAAAAGGAATGAACAGGAGTGGTATTTACGAGAATGGAAAAGGAGGTGAGAGGATGTGATGATGGGGAATGAAGAGAAAATGTGGACAGTGGGAATGTAGAGCGATAGGGAAAGGTAAGATGACAAATCATCCTTAAGAAGGAATCTTAAGTAAGATCACCATGTCGTAAGAGTGGTTAAGTAAGATCACCAAACCGATAATGATGATATTAAAGGAGAAAAACAAGAGTGTAATGTGTATAGGGGTGGAATGGTTGGTTGGATCAGATGAATACGATGAGAGGCGGGAGAAATAAGATGAGGAAAATATGACAAGATGGGGGAATGGCGGATGACAGATCAACCTTAAGAGTGAATCTTAAGTAAGATTTCCATGCAATGGGGATGGTTAAGTAGGATCGTCAAGCCAAAGATAGACATATGGATATAGGTGGCATAGTTGGAAATGAGATATGTAAGAATGCGAGGAGATAAACAGTGATTTTAATGAGAAAAATACACATAATTGTAGCAAGGAGGATATGGGGAAATCATTCTTCGAACCATATTGGAGGTAAACAAGATAGAGGACCACTTAAGGCATTGTAGCAGTCAATAGCAGGTGTTAATACGTAACCAATAATAGTTAGCTGTACCAAAAGACCATGAGGGAAATATGGATAAAATATGCTCATGAAGTTAATGTCGTCACGACAAAGGGGATTCTGGATGTAACTTGTAAGTGAGAAGAGGGTTCTCCATAGGTGGTTGTTTTGAGCACTATGCCCCATCTCTGTAAAGGGGGAAGATGCAAACTAATCAATGCGGGAAGTCTACAATGTATATGAGAAAACTAATTGACACGGGAAGCTTTCTAATGGTGTTATGATAATAGAAGGCTAATCAATATGGGAAGCCTTTACTGCCATGATAAGAGAGTAACCATCCTTCGAGGGTATAATTTACTTTTTTCTTTTTCTTTGGATTTTTTGAATTTTGCTTTTGGATGAGAGGATAAGATATGCATGATAGTTGTCCTTTGGGGGAGCCATCTATTTTTAGTATATGCTTTTAATTAAAAATTGTCCTTCAAGGGATCAGTATGTTTTTGGATAAGATAGCATGAGACAGGAGCATCCATAATTTGTACTTTCTTTTCTCTGTTTGATTTTTGATTTGATAAGGGAGAGTTGGGTATAACTAGGTAGACCACTTAGGAGGGGATGACGATTGTACAAGTGACACCTTTGGACCCTTTGTGTGGTTTCAATAGGTAGATAGGAGGATGATGAAGGTAATGATCATGTAATTTTCACCAAAAATGGAGGACCTATCCATAAGTAAAATGCTATGGACAGAGCCGTGGTGCCCATATTTAAGGTCATGTCTAGGAAGTGACAGTAGACTACATATTTCCATATCATTACAATGATAGATGGGAGAGGTTCATGATGGAGGAATGATCTAAGGATATAGCTAAGTGCCCATTGGTAGGTATGCTAACAGTAGAATGGTTGTAAGTGTAATGCATTAAGAGGTTTAGCCTCTCATTTACCAGTAAGGGAAGCCCAACGATAAACCCCATATCCATACTAGAATGTGATCGAAAGATAGGACAAATTATTAGGGGAGGAAGATAGGATATGATATGATACGATGATGCATAAAATTATGCGTTATCCTTAAGGAAGAAAAAGAAAATATGTGCCCCCTAATGAGGCGAGATAAATGGCCACAAAGTGGAATTAGGATGAAAATAAATGGTCCTCCCAACAGAGAAACAAACATGTCCACAAAGGTGGACTTTGAGATAAAAGCATGGCCACAAGTGTGTACTTTGGAATAAATATGGTGCCCCAAAGGAAGGGACACATATAGCCACAATGGTGGACTTAGGATGAGAGATTCAATGAAATTGGATAAGGTAAAATATGTGCAAGATCTCAAAAATTAAGAAGCGAAATAAATATGGCACCCCCACAAGAAGGGACACATATGGCCATAACGGTGGACTTAAAAGGAAAACATATTCCGTCAAGGGAGAGACGAATATGGCCACAAGGGTGAGCTTATAATGAAAAAAATATGGTGCCCCAAAGAGACACAAACATGGCCCCGAAGGTGGACTTTGATGAAAAATATGGAAATATGGTCCCTCAATGGAAGAAAAAATATGGCCACAAAGGTGGAATTTGGATGGATTAAAAAAATGGGGATTTGGTTGCATCAAAGGAAGCACGAGTATGACCATGAAGGTGGACTTTGATGAAGATGGTGCCCCCAAAAAGAGGCATAATCATGGACACAAAGATGAATCTTGGATAAGATGGAATGGTCCCTTAATGGAAGTACAAACATGGCCACAATACTGGACTTAAGATGAGATGAATATTTTGACAAACTTTGATTAATCTAGATTGGTGGATTTGAATGAGGTAAAATAAAACAATGTCAATGAGTAAAGTCCCCCAACATCAAGGGAGTTATTTAGATAAGTTAATACATATGATTCTCAAGGAATGAGGTAAGGTTTCTCCCCCCCCAATGAATTAGATTGTGGATGAGTTAATGGATGTCGAAGGAGTTTAGATAGGGTTGTTCTGGATTTGGATTGGATAAATGGTTGGATACCACAAGGTGATTCAAAACATTATTGATGAACAATGAAGGACCTTCCTTAGGAGGAATTCATGTGTAGGAAAGATTGTCAAGGGATGATGTGGATGGAGGATCGTGGGAAATCCGATGGATGGGATACCAAATTGAATGAGATGTAGATGGAGAAGGATTTTCCCCCCCTTAATGAGGAAATTGCCCTTCTCAATAAGGTTATGGATGATTGTTTTAAAGGCCTTACAATGTTCAATATCATGGCCTGGGGTATAATATAAAGCGTAAATGCAATTGGGATTGAACCCATGATGGCTTTGGACTATAGGGATTAATGGCTTTAATGGGAGGAAGCATGATGGCGAATATTTGAATTAATGTTGAAGGATGTTTGCGTAGGACCCAATCAAAGTGTCATGGGGGAAGATAACTCTTATGGGTTTTATCATGATTTTTGGCTTGGATTTAGTACGAATGTAGATTGGATGGGTAAATTATGTGTTTTTGGAAGAAAAAAATAAATTTTGGTTGATGGATTGGATTGTTTTGGGATTGGGCGATTTTAGGTGGAAGTACATTGGATGGGTAATATTATATGTATGTCTTGATGACATATCAAATTTGATTGGAGGATTGGATTGTTTGGATGTGGATTCATTGTTGTGAGATGTCATAGATGAAGGGATTGACCCTAAAATAGATGTTTGCAATCATTGGATTGCTGAAAAATAGGGAAGACCTGACTTATTGCAAGGATTTGTAGGAGACTATATTGTAGAGTTTAGCATGAGCCTTAGATTTTTGATCGAGGATGGCTTACCTTTGACAGGGATGATAATAATTTCAAATGGTGGATCTGAATATTGCGGTGTAGGTGTGGATATTGATATAGAAAGAGGTGTTTGTATCATGCAATTTCAATTATGAGGTTTATGTGAGATTTGGATTGTGTAGGTTTCTTGGTAATGAATACTTGAAACCAATCTTTGACACAAAAGCTTTACACAAAAACAAGAAGGTGCTTCTGTATTTTATTAATATCAAAATCAAGCATTACAAACAAATGAGAGAGCTGCAATATTTATAGATATTGGACAGCTTCTATCTCATCCACAATATATGGAAACAAATCACCTAATCTGAGAAAATATGCAGAAATAGCATATTGCCCCTAACTGCCCCTATTTCCCCTCATGGAAATCATCCGAGAACAAAAATATGCAAGATAGAACATGATCCCACAAACATAGGGATGAGAACACTATCACTTAGTTAACTAACAACTAAGGATAACTAATACCTATTGACATAAGTTTAAAGTATTTAAATTAAATACTTTAACTTATTACATTTATTCAAATATCAACTAATGATGAATTAAGCTAAGTTTTCTTCATAACATTCCCCCCCTTAATTCAGCATGGTCACGAGTGAACAAGTTGAGAGAAATTCTCTAAAACCCTCAAATTTACCTTGGAGCAAGTGACTTTGTTGAAGACATCCTTACACGTTGCATAGGGATGTTGGGCAATATTGGAGCCAGAATGTTGTTGTTCTAAACATGTTCACAAATGAAATGTAACTACGCCTTCAATGTGGTTGGTGCAACCATGAAAAATTGGATTCCAAACAAGTTTTACTACTCCTTCATGTTATCAACATGTAGGATAGTTGGATCTTTCTATGGTATTTCCAATCCTTCAAGTATACGTCAGAGCCATATTGCTTCACAGACAAACTCCACCTGTTGACATAATATTTTGATTCCTATGGAGGATCTTGAAACCCAAATTTTGCTTCTTACTCCCCCATGATATGGTCCATATCCCAAAAAGAATACAAATCCTGAAGTGGATATCCTATCATTTATGTTTTATGCATGATCATGGTTTGTGAATATCCTATCAAGAAGAATTTATTATTCTTCTTGTATTCTAGGCCATAGTCCATATTTCATTTGATGTACCTCAGTATCCACTTTAAGTAATTGAGCTTCGGACTGAGAAGGAATTTTGGTTCGTTGTAATGAGAAATAAATGAAAGATAGTTGACTACATAGCTGATATCCGGCCTAGTGTAAGTCAAGTAGATGAGACTCCCGATCAACTGTCGATAGAGAGTTGCATTTACTTGTGGTGATGGATATGTTCAAGAAAATTGAAGTCTTGTTTCCATAGGTGTGGAAAATGGCTTATAATCCATCATATTTAATTTCTCAGGCGTTGTCTTGGCATATTTCAATTGTGACACAAAGATATTATTTTCTCTTTGTCAAACTTCAAGTCTAATACAATAATTCAGAAGCCCGAGATCGGTCATGTCGAATGATCATGTTAGATATTTCTTTGTTGACTCAATCATCCTCACCGATCCTCGATTGATGACTAGATCATCTACATAGACTATAATGATCACTATCTCCCCCCATCCTTGCTATTTTTGAGATAGATATTATGATCGTATGGACTGTTGTTGAATCCATGTTGAATGAGATGCTCGTCGATTTTTATGTACCATGCCTTGGGAGATACCCTTTTAGACTATATAGTGATTTTTATGAGTTTACATACCTTTTACTCTTTACGTGGTATAAAAAAACCTTCTGGTTGAGTCATGTAAACTTCTTCCTGTAAATAACCATTAAGAAACACACTTTTCACATCCATTTGGTGTATTTTCCAACCAATTTGTGCAGCTAGAGAAAATATTAACCTGAAATTTTTTATCTTAGCTGTGGGAGAAAAATTATCCTCATAATCAATGCCTTCTTTTTTAGCATATTCCTTAGCAACTAGTCTAGCCTTGTGTTAATCAAATTTTTCATCTGCTTTGTACTTTATTTATAAGATCCGTCTGTATCCAATCAAATTTTTCTTGGTGGAAGATATGTAAGTTTCCATGTATTATTTTTCATAAGTATGACTTATATTCTGCATCTATAACATATTTTCCAAAGTTTAGACTGTAGGGATTCTGAAACTATGGATGGCTAAGTAGTTTCAACAACTTTACCCATTATGGCCAAATTGACCTCATTTTGAGCCATACTGGGAGTCCTCATTCCACTGGTAGATGTGTCGGGGTCACTATCCAATTTTGCATCTCTCATCATACTTGTATACCATTTAGACATAATTTTAGTGGTTCTTGTGTGAGGTTGAATTTCACCATCTTCCCCATCATTATTGTCATCATCAAAGTGATTACTATCCTTTGTTTTCACTGCATTTAGGATGATTTTCTCATCATGTGAGTGTATGGAAGGAGCGTCTGCTTCTTTCTTATCAAATAACTCAACATCCCGACTAGTGTATACCCTTCTTGCTCTTGGATTCATAAGTCTATAGACAAGTGATTCATCAGTGTATTCCAAGAAGATAAGTTTTTTTGATTTCATATGAAGCTTAGTTCTTTTTTTCTTAGGAATGTACATACTTTCTTTACACCCAAAATATTTAAGGTGTGAAATAAATGGCTTATGCCCTGACCATGCTTCTTGAGGTGTTACTCCATCAAGAGCTGCAGTGGGAACTCTATGTAGTAAATAGACTACCATTTTATCTTCTTCAGTCCAAAATGTTTTTGATAAACCTACATCATTAATCATACATCGCACCATATCCATGATAGAATGATTTTTCCTGTAAACAACAAAATCTTGTTGTGGTTTGTGAGGAGGAGCCATTTGACAATGAATGCCATGTGTTTCGAAAAAATCGTTGAACTAATTGATGGTGTATTCTCCCCCTCGATCTGAGTAGAGTGTTTTTATTTTCCTACCAGAATCTATTTCAACAAGGGATTTGAACTTCTTGAAAGTTTCAAAAGCTTGGTATTTTGTAGAAAGACAATATATCCACATTTTTCTTGAAAAATAATCAACAACGGGCATGAAATATTGAAACCTGGAGTGGCTAGGTCTCATTGGTTTGCACAAATCGGTATGCACCAAGTCAAATTTTTCCTTAACCCAAAATGTACTATGTTTGAATTGTGATCTATATTGTGTTCCTCCCAAACAATGTTGACATTTATCTGTATCATTTTTTATAAGTGGCAAACCTCTAACCATATTGTATCGATGATGTAGTGCCCACTTCCCTTCGACACCTTTTTTCTTTGATTTTGATACCGTCGATACACTTATGGACATTGTTGTAGCTTTTCATTTATCATGATACTAGATATTAGAGATACTGGATTGTTGTTGTTTTCAATTCATATATGACGCATGTGGATTATTAGAGACATTTTATATTGATGATGATATGTTGTGGACATGGTTATTTATATATATTTCTAACATGTGATATACTTTTGTCACCGTGAGTAGCTTTTAATAATTGAATTAATGTTGAGATCATTTTTTGGACATGGATAAAATGTTGGAATAGAGATTTTTCTAGAAATTTGTAAACAGTTGATAATTACCTAGATGATATTAGATTCGGATATAGATGATTATAGATTTATATTGCATATTTTGGAATGAATGTTTTGATGCGGCCACGAAGCTGAAGGAGGTGTTATGTGTTTTGTAGGTATACATGTCATATTCACAACAACATCGGGGGGGATTGAGAAACCAACCATATTGAAATGGCTATAGGTGAATTCAACTAGGGTCACCATGGCAACATGTACTTTTGTGTGTGTGTTAGAATTATTGTGATTAGGGGAAAGTGTGACCAAGGGGACATGTGTTGTCTTTGGTTTTAGGATCCCTTTTATTTATGTTAGTATGTGTATCTTTTGAGAGATGTAATTTACTTGTTTTATTTATTTAGATTGTATGAGGGATGTTATTCCCCTTTATCTTAGTGGGTACTAAGTGATTTGTTATTAAAGTTAATAAATCTTGTCCTAAACTAATTAAATATGTGACCAAAAGGAGTTCATTTATTAGACTTGATTTTCTCTTAGATTTTGTGTTGTGTGTTGAATGCTTGAGATTTTGAGTGTTGTACACTCTACCCATCATGGGAAACCCGAATTTGGCCTTAAGGGACAATTTTGAAGGCTTGTGGGACAAGTCAAACTTGTCCCACACATCTTAAATTGCCATACCAACCCTACCTATGGGTTGGGGAGGTCAAAATTTGACCCCATTAGGTGTTTTGGGAAGATAAAAAGGTTAAATGTTTATTGCATTTTCTTTCAAGTAATTAAGTCTTTTCCTTAGGGGGTGTGGGCTTGGATTGAGTGTCATAGTAAGTTTCTTGTCATTCCTCTCACCCACCAATTTATGGTACATTAGGGTTGAGGTTTGAATTATTAGGTGTATTTGAGGATGAGTGATGTGGCATCCTACATGGAACCACCTAATCCACCTCTCTCACTTTTCTATTTATTGAATCTCTTTTGCTTGTTTCGGGGTTACTTGATTTCATTTGGTGCTCTTGTATTTTTGGAGAGGTAGAGTATTTTTGGGAGTACTTGTGGATTGTTGGAGCTTCTTGGATGAAAATTTCTTGGTTTTGGAGGAGCTTAGAGAATTACTCTTAAAACAAGCTCTACTATGGAAAGGTAGGAGTTTTACCTTGCTTATGTTATGCTTTATTTTGTGTTTTATATTGTTTGTGTATGTGTATTGTTTTTATTTAGAGTTCTTGTTGGGTGTGGGTAGATTTCCTAAGTTTGGAGTAGGAGGAGACTGTGGGTATTTTTCTTGTAGGGAGTCATAAGAGTTTACTTTCTTGTTTGGAGGGAGTTTGGGTTGGGTGCCCCACCTAGTATAAGGAATGTTTGCATTTCCTACTTGTTTCTTTTATGAGGGAGGAATAAGAGATTGAGGGAGGCATAAGAGTATGTGGGAGGTATAAGGGGTACTTGAGGGAAGCATAAGAGTATGTAGGGGAATTGAGATATGCACTGGAGGCTTTAAGGTGGGCACCCATTCCATTGGGAGGCATAAGTGGCCTCCGCATAGGTCTTGCTCCTTTGGCTTTCATTTTAAGCCTTGTTTTTGTTGTTTTGTTGTTCTTATTTCTTGTGTTGTTGTTGTTTTGAATGTGGTTAAAATGGTTGTGATATATTTGTTTTTGTTATGGAAGCTTGTTGTTTCCATGTGTTGGAATTTATCTGCCATTGTAATGTGGTTGGGCCTCGGGGGCCAATGGAGAGGATGACTTCTCCTCTTCATTGGATATCTTGGTTGGGTGGAGAGAATTTTCTCTCCCCCCATTTTGTTGTGAATCAAAAAAATCTTGGAGGATATATCTTGATGGAGTTGTGAAGTTTGGAGTTTTGTTGGAGACCTTGTGAAACTTCATTTGTGTTATTCCCACTTAGAGTGGAGGAACTTCTAATATTGTATTTTACTTTTAGTTTATATTCTTGTATGATTTCCCACTTTAAGTGGAGGACATTCTGTTGATCTTGTGAAGGAAAGTTGCATTCAAATAATTATTATTAAATTTGTATTGTATGTGGAAAGAAACAAATAAGATAAGAAAGAAGAAGGATTTGTATTGTAGAGCTAGTTTTATAGAAAGAAAAGAAAGGTAATTATCTTTATTTGAAATATTGGCTGTATTGTGAGAAAAGTAGTTATTTGTGTTAAAAGATATGAGCTATTTTCAATGGAAAAGAAAGTCTAATTCTCATTGTGAAGTTGTTTTATTGCAAATGTGAATTAGGAAATATAAAAGTTGTACGAAGTTGAAAATGCATGCATAGTAAATTTGAAGGTAAAAGAAAGTTGTAGTTATTTTGGATAGTTGAGTTATAGTAAAAATGGAAGAGAAAAATTTTGAAATAGGGAGTTGCATTTTGTATTAGAGAAACAACAATGTAGAAGTAGATATAAATCCTTTATTTTACTCTTGGAATTCAAAGAAAATTAGTTGAATAAAATGGAATAGATCTTGTAGTTGTTATTGTTACTATTGGATTTCAAAATGTTTTAAATAAGAAGTTTTAATTAAGAAAGGATAAAATGGAGAGAAATCTCAAAACCGGAAACTTTAGATGCATAAAATTAAGTTCAGAATGTATTTTAGAACCTTGTAGTAAATTTTAGTCTTGTGAAAATCTTAGAGTTGAGGTTCATGTTTCTTAGAAATAGGATTGCCACCCTATGCTGAGTTGTTGTCCCATAACTGCTACTTAGGCTAAGGCGGCAGTCTCAAAACCGCCACTTAGTAGGGCGGTGGTTCGTGTTTTGTCATCCAAGTAGGGCAACAGTCCCAAGACTGTTGATCTGCTCTAGGTGGTGGTTCTATCACTTACGGAAGAACTTCCCGGATCCGCGCCTGTGCAGAGTCTTTAACTGGTTTATACTAAATTTTAAGTTGTAAAATTTAACTAATAAACACCAAAAATCAAACAATGAGTAATCTCATGGATTTGAGCAATAAAAAACATACAAATGGTTAAATTAAAACATTCTTTTCAGTTATAACAATGGGGGTAGTGTTTGCCCCAAATAAGAAACCCCAAATTCATATAGTTTGGAAATAAAGCTAGATTGGTCGAGGAAAAACCTTCCCAATCCTTGAATGGAAGTTATAACAACAATGAAACTACAAACTAAACTAGCCTATAATAATTTCCATGTATGATCCTCCATAGGTTCTTCCTCCTTTGCTCCCATGGCTTCCTCTCCTCCAACCTGCAATTTCTAGCAAAACAAATACACCAATTGAGGAGAATAAAATAAAGGAAAGGATTTAATTCAAAATCCATAAGAATTTTTAGGGCTATTTTGGAACCCTAGGATCTAGTGCCCAAGATTGTTTTGATCTAAGGGTGGAGGATTGACCCTACTTTTGTTTGGTATAAATGTATTTTAAATGTTTATATTAAATCCTTAAGAGTATGTGTAGATGGGAGAATGGGGCCATTTAATTACCTTGTGGTGTTAAGTCTTTATTAATCCTTAGCATGTTGTAGTAATTTAATAAAAATGACTTTAAAAAACTATTAGGATAATGAAATTGAAGTAATTAAGCATGAGGTTAATCATATTTGGATTGAACATTAATTAAGAAGAGAAAACAATTAACCAAGTAAATTAGTCTATGGTACCTTCCTAATAAATAATTGATTTATGGACCTTAGAGATAAATTTGAGGTTATGTTTACCCTTTTATCTTGATCTGGTTCTTTAATCGTAAAGTGGGGCTTAGTGGTGTAAGTTATTTTAATGAACCCTAAGGGTCAACCACCCTTGTAACCTTCGTATACTTTCCAGAGTTTGAGTTAGGCATGTGGATCCTGTTTCAGGACATTTTTATATGGGCACTCATCTTGTTCAGGACACTCTATTAGTCTGGGATAGGTTAGAGGAGTTTCTTGCCTTTATCTTGGGCCATCCTTATTGCAAGACATGGATCAGCATGTTGTAACTTGATCAGACAGAGAACTTATAGGAGGCTCATGACAGGTAGAAGAAGTATGCAGACCAACATAGGACAGATCATAGTTCCTGAGGTGGGCACAAAGGTGTTCCTTCATGTCAGCCCTCTGATGATGATCCCCTATCATCTTATGGAAAAGGTTCTAAGCTTGATCCTAACATTTGTGGGTCCCCTTTGAGATCTTGGAGCGCGAATCGGTCCCTTGGCCTATCATCTAACATTATCCACCTATATTGTCTCACATATATGATGTGTTTCATATTTCTGTGCTTATGAGATATATTTCTGATCCTTCTCACGTGCTAGATTGGACCGTATTGAAGGTGCAGGATCAGAGGCAAGTGATGGTGGAGGTTGTCCTCATTATAGAGTGTAGGACCTTGGGCCTTCGCGGAAGAGGGATTGACTAGGTTCGGGTCCAATGGGATGGATATGATGAGACTGTAGCTACATGGTAGAATGCTACATTATTATGAGTGTAGTTCCCACACCTGTTCTCAGTGACTTCCAGGAGGAAGTCAAGTCTAAGGGGAGGGGGGTGTAGTTCCCACTTCCCTTCAACACCTTTTTGATTTTATTTCGATATTATCGATACACTTATGGACATTGTTGTAGCTTTTGATTTATCATGATACTAGATGTTAGAGATACTGGACTGTTGTTGTTTTTGATTCATATATGATGCTTGTGGATTATTAGAGACATTTTATATTGATGATGATATTCTGTGGACATTGTTATTTATATATATTTCTAACATGCGATATACTTTCGTCGCCATGAGTAGGTTTTGATAATTGAATTAATGTTGTGATCATTTGTTTGGACATAGAAAAAACATTGGATAGAAATGTTACTAGAAATTTGTAAATGGTTCATAATTTCCTAGATGTTATTAATTTGTATATAGACTATTTTAGATTTATATTGCATATTTTGGCATGGATGTTTTAATTTGTCCATGAGGCCGAATGAGGTATTCTGTGTTTTGTAGGTATACATATATATTCACAATAACATCAAGGGGATTGGAGACCAACCACATTGGAATTCTAGGTGAATCCAACTAGGGTCAACATGGCAACATGTAATTGTGTGTGTGTGTTAGAACTATTGGGTTAGGGGAAAAGTGTGACCAAGGGGACATGTGTTGTCTTTGGTTTTAGTTTCCCTTTTATTTATGTATATCTTTTAAGAGATGTAATTTACTTGTTTTATTTATTTAGATTTTATGTATGTTGTTCCCCTTTATCTTAGTGGGTCTAAGTGTCTTACTAAAGTTAATAAATATTGTCCTAAACTAATTAAATATGTGACCAAAAGAAATTCATTTATTAGATTTGATTTTCTCTTGGATTTTGTGTTGTGTGATGATTGTTCGAGATTTTGAGTGTTGTACACTCTACCCTTCATGAGAAACTCGAATTTGGCCTTAAGGGAAAATTTTAAAGGCTTGTGGGACAAGTTACACTTATCCCACACCTCTTAAATTTTTATACCAACCCTACCTATGGGTTGGGGGGGTCAAAATTAGACCCCATTAGGTGTTTTAGGAAGTTGCACTTTCTTTCAAGTAATTAATTTTGTCCTTAGGGGGTGTGGGATTAGATTGAATGTGTAAGTTTCTTTTCATTCCTCTCACCCACCAATTTATGGTGCATTGGGGTTGAGGTTTGAATTCTTCGGTGTGGACTTTAGGATGAGTGATGTGCCATCCTACATGGATCCACCTCATCCCCCTCTCTCACTTTTCTATTTATTGAATCTCTTTTGCTTGTTTGGGGGTTACTTGATCATTTTTTGCTCTTGTATTTTGGAGAGTTAGAGGTTTTTTGGGAGTGCTTGTGACTTTTTAGAGCTTTTGGATGCTTTCTTTGTTTTGGAGGAGCTTGGAGACTTACTCTTGGAACAAGCTCTAGTATGGAAAGGTAGAAGCTTTACCTTGCTTATGTTATGCTTTATTTTGTGTTTTTGTGTTTGTGTTGTGTATTGTTTTTCTTTGGAGTGCTTGTTGGGTGTGGGTAGATTGACTAAGTTTAGAGTAGGAGGAGACTATGGGGAGTTTTCTTATAGGGAGGCATAAGATTTTACTTTCTTTTTTGGAGGTATTTTGGGTTGGGTGCCCCACATAGGATAAAGAATGTTTGTATTTCATACTTGTTTCTTTTATGAGGGAAGCATAAGATATTGAGGGAGGTATAAGGGGTAATTGAATGAGACATAAGAGTCTGTAAGGGAATTGGGATATGCATTTGAGGCTTTAAGGTGGGCACCCATTCCCATTGGGAGGCATAAGTGGCCACCTCATAGGTCTTTCTCCTTTGGCTTTCATTTTAAGCCTTGTTTTTGTTGTTTTAATTTTATTCTTTCTTGTGTTGTTGTTTTTTTTAATATGGTTAAAGTGGTTGTTGTTGGTGTGTGTGACTGTCCAGTCATCGTCCACATCACCTAGGTGAGTCATCTCGCCTTGCGAGAGTCATAGGTCTTAGGAAGTCAAATGACAAGTGTCAGATTCTGTCATAGAATCTGACATTGTCATTTGCGTCAATGCGTCATAGGAGTTACATTCCTTATTTAGAATTGTAACTCCTCTTCTAGTGTCGTCATATGCGTCAGTCAACGTCATATGCGTCAGTGGCGTCATTGATTTCTTTCCATGTTTAGGCATGGGGGTTACACAGCACCCCTATTTGTACTTCCTATTTTTCGATCTATGAGAATGAGCAGACCCATTCTTCTTACTTGCAATCTTCTTTCCATTGTTTCGAATCTTGCATATTGCGTTGGCTTGAGGTTACCATCGGAGTGCAACTTCGTTGTGGTGCATCGCTTTTCGACATCGGTTCTTGCGAATCCCTCTTTCATGGTATCAGAGTTGGTTTCGGTAAACGTGCACTCTTCGTTTCTCAGTTGTTTATTACTTCTGGTTTCTTCTCATTTCCTCGTGTGCAAGTTTTTTTCGATTATCATTTTGGAATTATTGCTCACCTCGTATTGAGGTTTCAGCAGTTGCAAGTTAAGGTATTTGGTTGGTTTGTTTATCAGCTAAGTTCATATTTGGATATTTCTAGATCTTTGTGGCTGTTGTGTCTGGGTTATTTCTTGCTGGTTGTGTTCAGATTCAGCTGCAGGGTAAAAGAAGAGCTTGTTTTTGGCGTAGACCTGTGATTACTAGTTGGGATCGTTGTTTTTTCTTCACCGGTGTATACTCAGACTATTCCGAGCTTCTTCCTCATCGCCGTGGTTCCTTGCTGTCTCAAAACATTTTTTGCAACCTCTCACGTTTTTTGCAAAACCTCTCACGTTTTTGCCTGATCTCTCACGTTTTTGGGAGTCTACTCACGTTTTTTTGACCCTTGTTGCATTCCCCAGCTTCAACGTTCAACCTTCTATTTTTAATTAAGAAAGGATCAAATGGAAAGAAATCTCAAAATTGGAAACTTTAGCTACATAAAATTAAGTTCAGAATGTATTTTAGAACCTTAAAGTAAATTTTAGTTTTGTGAAAATATCAAACTTTAAGTTTTGTTTCTTAGAAACATGACCACCGGCCTGTGCAGAGTGGTGGTCCCATAACCAATGCTTAGGATAAGGTGGCAGTCTCAAAACTGTCCCTCAGTAGGGTGGTGGTTCATGTTTTTTCACTCAAGCAGGGTGGCAGTCCCAGGACCGCTGGTCTGCTCTAGGCATCAGTTTTTTCACTTACAGAAGAACTACCTGGATCCGTGCTTGTGCAAAGTCTTTAACCAGTTTATACTAAATTTTAAGTTGTAAAATTTAACTAATAAACACCAACAAGTAAACAATGAGTAATCCCATGGATTTGAGCAATAAAAAACATACAATGGTGAAATTAAAACATTCTTTTCAGTTATAACAATGGGGGTAGGGTTTTCCCCAAATAAGAAACCCCAAATTCATATAGTTTGGAAATAAAGCCAAATTAGTTGAGGAAAAACCCTCTCAATCCTTGAATGGAAGTTATGACAACAATAAAACTACAACTAAACTAATCTAAACTAAATCTTCATGTATGACCCTCCATATTACTTCCTCCTTTTCTCCCATGGCTTCCTTTCCTCTAACCTGCAATTTCTAGTAAAACAAATAGACCAAATGAGGAGAATAAAATGAAGGAAAGGCTTTATTAAAAATCCATAAGGATTTTTAGGGGTAGTTTGGAACCCTAGGATCTAGTGCCCAAGATTGTTTTGATCTAAGGGTGGAGGATTGACCCTACGTTTTTTGGTAGAAATTTATTTTAAATGTTTATATTAAATCCTTAAGAGTATGTGTAGATGGGGGAATGGGGCCATTTAATTACCTTGTGGTGTTAAGTCTTTATTAATCATTAGCTTGTTTTAGGAATTTAATAAAAAGGAATTTAAACTATTAGGATAATGAAAATAAAGTAATTAAGCATGAGGTTAATCATATTTGGATTGAACATTAATTAATAAGAGAAAATAATTAACCAAGTAAATTAGTCTATGGTACCTTCCTAATAAATAATTGATTTACGGACCTTAGAGATAACTTTGAGATTATGTTAATCCTTTTATCTTGATCTGGTTCTTTAATTGTAAAGTGGGGTTTAGTGGTGTAAGTTATTTTAATGAACCCTAAGGGTCAAGCACCCTTGTAACATTCTTATAACTTAAAAAAAATAGTCTCAATTTTCGGGTTAAGTGTTACGTTGAAGCAAGTTCCTAGAATGTAATTTTTGCGAGTGTTACAAATGAAGTGTGTCAAGATGGCCAAAACTAACATGTCCAAGTCTTCGATGCCATAGTTGAGCCAATGATGTATCCTTGGCTACAAGTGCTTGATCATTTCATTGAACAAAATCCAAATGAAACATTCTTCCCACATTCAAATATTTTGCAAAAAATTTCGAGCTTCGTGACGTATCTCGAATTAGGCACATCTTTTTATCGCCTTTACAGTAAAAGTCAATTTTTAGATTGTGATCTAATAACTGACTCATGGATAACAATTTTTTTGTTAAACCAGGGACATAAAGAACATCTATAATTTTACAATTATGTTTCCCAAGTGGTAGTGAAATGGAACCAATGCCTTCAACATTGTATGATGTATCATCACCCAAAGAGACATGATTTTTGGTGGGTGTTTTACTCATTGTGAAGAATCAATCTTTCTTTCCTGTCATGTGTCGAGTTACACCCGAGTCGACATACCAAATTTGATTTGTAGAATTGGATACTTCATTTGACTGTGTAGAATATAGGAAGTCATCATCATCAAATTGATCTTCTTGTTTGGCTACATTTCCTTGTTGAGTTGGTTTCTTATTTCACTTTTGATTATTTTTTCCCTGTTTACTTTGTTTTTGGCCTAATTTTGTTTGTTGGTAATTAATATTTTTACCACTTGATGATCCTTGTTGGAATGTGTTGTACCAACAATTTTTTAACTCATGTCCTTTTCAACCACAAATAAGACATTTTTGTTGGTCCTTTTGGCCTTGTTGAGTATTACCTTACTTTTGAGGTTGTTTATTAGACTTAGCTTGTTTTTTGCCTTTTTTATTAGAAGTAAGTTCCTGCTCTTCAGTTTCAGTAGTTGAGTGAATAGACTTCCTCTTATTGTAGCATATTCACTAACTCTTCAAAAGTTGTTATTTGACCAGTTATCTTTAACATGGTCACAAAAATCCTATAAGAAGGAGGAAGAGCTCTCAATACTATAGGAATGAGTGATGTGTCAGTTACTTCTTCTTCCAAAGCTTGAAGTGATGCACGCAAAGTTTCTACTCTTCTCAAAAACATTTCAACTTTCTTAGTTGGTTGCATTTTCAAGTTCAATAGTTGACTCTGGAGATGAAGTATTGTGTTCTTATTTTTTGACTCATATACTATTTTTCAACTTGTCCCAAGATTATTTTGTTGTTGTGGTCTCACGAATATGAGGTTGTACATCATTTGAAACACTAAATAAGATTATTAACTTTACTTTTTGATTTGCACGATCAAATGTAGCTTGTTGTGTAACATCTGTTGCAGATCTTGTTAATGTACTAGAAACAACGGACCATAGATTTTCAAAATCAAGTTGTGCATAAATTTTTGTTTTCCATGCTGGATAATTATCAGAACGCAAAAGTTGAGAATCTAGAAAAAAGAATTTTGGTGTCGTAATTGCGGCCATTATGAAAAGTGATAAATAGTAGAAGAAAAAATTGAACACTTTCCCCCCCTTAAAGCATGCACACCCCCCCCCCCCCAAAAAATATTATTTTATTTTTTTGGGCTCCTTTTTCAGCCGTGTACAATGAATTTTTGGCACTATTGGCCCTGTTACAAATTTGGCTTTGTGGCCGATTTGAAAATAAAATAAAAATTTTGGACTCTTTGGCCTCTTTTCAAATACAAAAATATTTTTTTTGTAATTTAAAAAAAAATCTTATTAAAAACTAGAACAAGACGTAGAGCTTGCAAAAACACACACTTTCAAAAAAAATGGCACCTCAATCCGAGGTACCAGTTGAAAGTTATGTCTTGTTTAAATTCCGATTTCAATATCTTTCCGGACCCCTTTCCAAAAATGGAATTTTTTTTCTATAATTCTAATTTTTTCGCAAAATCCAAAAATGATTTTTTTTTAAAAGCAAAATTTTTTAAAAGCAAAACACAGATTAAGAGCTTACATGGCATGCAACTAGTGTGTTTTAGGGCACAACTGCAGTTCAATCGCTTTTCCTAAGCGTTATAATAACCCTTGGGCACTTTTCTTTTACTATTTCTCTTTCTATGCAGGTTATTTTTTGCAAGAAGCTTCCTTGCTTTGGCTTCACGCAGGTATATTGCTGGGACGCAATTTTTTTTATTTCCCCTATAGATTTCGACGTTAAATCTTTTGAAGGAAAATCTTCTTCTTCTCTTCAATGCTCTTGATCTGTGAATGCAATCTCCAGGTTGATTAGAGGCTTCAGGAAGTCACTTTGGATAGATATCTTCTAATAGGGACATAGAATTCTCTTGCCAGATATATGAAAAGATAGAGCATAGAGAAGAGGAAGGAGAAGTTATGTGGGGAGCTTGAAAAACTTGGAGTTCCCACAATAAAAAAATATTGTATATTTTTTTGAAAATGCTTCCAATTTTAAAAAAAAATTGCAGGTATAGGTTTTAAAAAAATACAAGCGAATAAAACAATGTCACCTTTTGCAAGAGATTTACATCCTAGTTTACAAGGGCCTGTGATTTCACTCCAGGTGTTCTTCAATTGCAAATCAAATGTGAACCGGGGTGTGGATTCAAGTAGGGGCTGTGAAATGGCTGGGGGCATCTATGGCTCCTCCTAGCTCTATAATTTCTCCAGATCTCCCTAAACTTCCCTAAAACTTCCTACACTCCTCTCTGGATCAGAATATCACTTTGATACCAAATCTTGACAATGAATACTTGAAAACAATATTTGACACAGAAGCTTTACACAGAAACAAGACGGTGCTTGTGTATTTTATTAATATCAAAATCAAGCATTACAAAACAAATGAGAGAGCTACAATATTTATAGATATTGGACAACTTCTATCTCATCCACAATATATGGAAACAAATCACCTAATCTGAGAAAATATGCAGAAATAACATATTGCCCCTAACTGCCCCTATTGCCCCTCATGGAAATCATCCAAGAACAAAATATGCAAGATAGAACATGATCCCACAAACATAGGGATGAGAACACTATCACTTAGTTAACTAACAACTAAGGATAACTAATACCTATTGACATAAGTTTAAAGTATTTAAATTAAATACTTTAACTTATTACATTTATTCAAATATCAACTAATGATGAATTAAGCTAAGTTTTATTCCTAACAATTTTCCATTCCAAAATTTTCGTATCCACATCTACAAGACTTTATGAATGCATATATCTTGCTATCTTTGAAAAGCTTACGCCCCTGGGTATGACATTTAGAATGATTACGTGGAGTAGATTAGGAAACAAATTAATTGATGTGATTATATTGTACACATATTTTGGAGTATAGTCTCCGAGGTGTTTCAATATCAGTAGGCTCAAGAAATTTTAGATTTCCTACTTGATATTATTGGGAGAGTTGTGTCTAGAATTCCAAGGGTTTCCAGAATTTCCTATCTTTCTAAAATAAAAATTGAGTTTTGAAATTCTTGGATTGAAAGGACATTTCCTATTTTCTAATGAAAGATCAGAAAGAAAAAGTTAGTTCATTTCCTGTCTTTCTGAGATCTTAGATCCCTGATTGCATAAAATAACTATTTACATATGCACTATTAATTTTCTGCAACCTAAAGAGTGCAAATCTATAATAAAAAGTGGTTGTGCAGGCAAGGCAAGAACAAATAGGTTAGTAACCTATTTATTGATTCATCGAGTGAATAAGTGATTCTTGAAAGATTCATTCAATCTCAACCAGGTAGACATGCCATAGTAACTATTTCCTACAACAATAAGTATGAAAGGTAGTTCATCAAGCATTTATGACGTCCTTTGCAATACCTCAACTTTGGATTTGAGTGGAGATTGGCATAAAGGAATCCTGACCAATAAGAATAAGTGTGAAAATGTGATTTAAGGGGGTTTAGTTTACCATATGTGGTTGTTAAAATAAGGTCATGAGGAAGACCAATGAATCACACTCCATAAGAAGAAAGTGTGAAATTTCAACATAATGAACACAGAAAATATGGTCTAACATATTGTTCCATTGAAACAAGGGCATAAGAATCCTGTACACCCAAGGTATCTATATATTATAATTCTAGGTGATAAATTTGTAATTTGAAAATATTCTGAGTTACATGTTGGTGTTCATATAAGGAATGACAGTTCAATGGATGGAGATTTAACAATGATTTTTCATGACAATTTTGAAAAAGACTTTTTAGTGGTTTTGTAACTATCCCTCTATATTGAGTTCTTTCATACATTACTTATAGTAATAAAAACTCAACATGAAGGGTATCCCATCCTCAACACTTTACGACCCCACTTTAGAGGCATGATAATAACAGATACGTTCTTTCTTCTTGATGTATTATACAAAGAATTATGACTATCGGAAAAACCAAAAGATAAAACTCTTTTCAGCCACCTGAAGGATACATCCTTTAAAGTTCATAGGACATGAGAACTCAATTCTATCAACAATCTTGCAAGATTTGAAAAATCAAAATTAGCCAAAAAATAGGAATTTAAAGGCAAGAACTTTAGGAGGAATCATATATTACTGGATGGCCCATAATATAGAATTGATTCACTTGGAGGATTACAACAAAATCTTTTCACATTCAATCTAATATTAGTATCTAAAAAAATTTAAAATACAACTCGTTACCAGGACACTCTAGAGATGACTATTTAAAGAAAGTAAATATCAATATGATAAACCTAGGAATGTTGGACCCATCTGAGATTAGGAGATGTACATAGCTCATAATCTCCCACTTGACAAGTATAGCTACAAATACCTCAGAATTTATATATTTTTCACACTTATGTAAATCATTGCACTAAAAGTTACAAATGCATGCAAACAATTACCATAAAAAATGGCTCAAGATCTCCCAAAATGATATATAGTAATATATATGGGAAATTATAATGGATATACATACCCACATACTAGACTCATTAGGACACCAAATAATGCAAGACATTAAAGGGTGTACTTATATCTTAGTTGATTATTTTATTAGAACTTCATATATCTGATTGCAAATATTATAAGTGTTGAGAGCCAAACTTAGCAATTCACTATCAAACCCAGTTTGTCGAGTTTCATGCGACGTTAGAGGAGATGGAGACACAGTGTTCTATAGCACAAAATAAAAAATACATGGCATTCAAGACTCATCTATCCATGTTTTGTAAAACCATTTTATAAATTTCATTAAATTTGCACATGATCTACATTATTTAAAAAATTGAAAGAAAAATTTATTTAACTCGCCACTGATGTTGGAATCAATCCATGGAAATTGTAATGGACAACCCCTTCAAAAATTGGCCCATGCAGCACCCATATCTTATAAAGAAGAAATGGCAATCACCTATCGATATCAGTCTTGAAGCCTCTAACTCATTCCTGATAACAATAATGATAACTTCACCTTGTGATCCAAATTGGAAAACACAAAATATAGCCATTCTAATTCCTCAAAACCTTGTCCAGTCAATGGAATAAGATTCATGGATAAGGGTCGCAAAGGTTAAATAATAACAAAGAATTCCCCCAGTAGCAATAATCATTTGTACCATCATTATCTTCACACAAATCCCCAATACTAGCTTAATTTCCTAAGAAAACCTCTAAAACACCCACTCATCATTGCATAAATTTGGCTTAATAACATAGGTATAATGAGACAACAAGTATCCTACCTAATGTGGTCATAATAAATATCTACTTCCATTTAGGAACATAGTTTATCCCACCACAAAACACCCATATTAAAGGAGACAAGTAAGACTTTTATTCTAAATGATCATTTAAAATTCCACATGACTTGCAACATACAATCTGAATGGACAAATGCTTGAAAAGGTAGAGATTTTGGAGACCATCCACCATGAAACATAATGCCTAAATCTTTGACTCCATCAAGACTACATCAAAGCCTAGAAATTTGATTATTTACAAAAACTCAAGTTTTATCTATATTAAAATCCCTTCTTTAATACATGTCCTTAACTATACACGATGCCCTTGATCTATTTAAGGTATCAAAGACCTATGCCTTAGGAAACCAATAAGGTTTTTGAAAGCATTGCTTAACACTAGTCCATCAACTTCAGGTAACTGGAAATATGATGTTGGGAAAACTTTTCTATTTTCCTCACCATATATTCATAACCTAAGTTGTATAAATAGTAAAATTTCATTATCAAGGGGAAGTAATTGTTGGGCCTTGGAAATTTGACTTGATATTAGAGAGGGTGCATGTCACAAATGTGATAATTGTTGGACCCCTGAAAAGTGATACTGAGTATAAGTGTGCGTTAACAGTATTTTGACGTGTGAGGTTAGGTGTGAAAGCACGCACAGAGTAAAGGGATAGACAATTGCAGAAGGCTCAATGACTTAGTCAAATTTTATTCCATGTGAATTAAGCCTTTATATACATGGAGTGCAATATTGGAAGAATAAGGGATGGATTTCAGTGGCCAAACAAGAGTCTATTTTTGGAGAAATTGGAAGTTTAAAGAAGCAGTGAACCTAATAATATGACTAGAACTGAAGTTAATTATAGATAGATCTAGTATTAGGAGGTTAAAGCATGCATTCTTTAGGCTATTAATATCTTGTAGCATCTGCATAGTTATTCTTAGCATGATAATCTATTTTATAGGGTTGCATGGGTAGTTAAGGGAAAGTCCCCACCCATACATGTATTGTGTTTGCATGTGTGTGGTCGATGTGTTGTGTGATAATGCATGAGTAGTGAAGTATGTAAGTCACCACTACCTATTAATATGTATTGATTATGCATGGTTTTAGTAGTCGATGTGATTTGTAGTAGAGTTATGATGTTGGTTTATGAGCGTGCATGACCTATGCTTATACTATTATGTATGTATTCAGCTTCTGTGTGTTATAGTAATTAATACAATGGATCTTTATGATGGATTATTGTTATTGATACCTCTGATAATGGATTTTAGATGGTAAACCTAATCCTGATTCTTTTTTAGTTCCTTCTTGCATATGGTTGTGGTCTAGATTTTTTTTATGCTTTAATCTTTGAATTGTTATTATATATCTGAATTATATGTGTGTTTATGCATGCTAACTCCTTTGACAAAGCTGCCATAAAAGAGGGGCCTGGTACCCTTGCGCACTTTAGGTGAGCACTCAGATATGCCTGAGTGATGTTGTTAGCACACATTGGGATTTTTGGTAAAATAAAAGGCCACACTTTGGTTCCATTTCTGGGACCTCTTTTCAAATATTTTTCCCATGATGTTGGATGATAATGGCATATCAGTTAACTCTGTCCAGCCATTGAAATATTGGGTAGATAATGACGGACAAGGACAAGTTTGTGTCAAAGATATGGTTCTGCACTTGAGTTTCAATGCATGAGCAGATGGGTGGAACAAAATAATGTATTGTGAGCTCTATGAGTTTTTATTTTATTACTTTCCCCATATAGATTTGTATGAGTGGCTTATCAACATATGAATCACAGAGAAAATATTAGAGTTACAGACCATATTAGTTTGTACGTAGGAAGACGTACCAGGATTTGTTTGATGTTGAATTACCCTTGAACGCACGTGTTGTAGATAATTGGTGGCTTGGTGTTGTGCACATAGTTATACATTGGAGTATGATTGTGTCTAAGTATTCTTATCTAGAAGTTGTCTGAGTTCCAATTCTTGTACACAAGCCCAAAGGATCTTACATCTTCACACTATTCCTTTAGAAATTAAGATCTTGATGGTGGTAACTCATGATTTAGAAGCACCTGACCTATGGCTAGCTAAACATACTAACACATGTATGGGGGAAGGAGAAGGTGTGGTGAAAGATGGAAGACCTTATAGTAGAAAGGAAGGGAGAAGAAAGGTGGCTTAAGTATACAGTGAAGCACGGGGGAGGGAATTGAGTGAAGACACATGTGATATTGAGGAGTATTTGGAGTTTCGTAGGATGAAAAATGGTTCATGAAGGATTTGAAGATCATGTAGAAGACATGGAGCCAGAGCATCTGGATATCCTCCCATCCTTAGGAAAACAACGGTAGAGAGGTCCCCTTTGGCTTCTGAGGAGAGCGTCGTCAAACAAGGAATAGATTGAGAGATATTGGGCATGCGCATCTGATCCCACCTAGTGACCTAATCCTTGCGCATGGTGTTCTAATCCTTAGATACAATCATTAATCAATCAAGGTAAGTGTAGGTAATCTCAGTAGTTTTAGGTAGATATAATTTTACTATTAAATACAGAAGTGCATTAGACAACACATCCATATATGGCAGCATATGTAGTAATTTTTTTGTTTGGAGTTTTCCGATTGGAGGAATATTTTTTGAGGTACATCATCAGGACAAAATTTGTGGGCATACAGAACATGTAGTAAACATGTCTATGGAAGTAGCTACAACTTCAAATATTGTGGGAGTTTAGTTTAGTACTACCATGTGGGATGTAAGGCAGTACATCCAGTATGGTTCCAACACCCATTATGGGAGGTAGGATTAAGGAGGATCAATAGGCTCTGAGGATCAAGTGGATCTAGGTGGTTATGGTGGTGGAGGAAATACTGGTTCTAGATCTGGTGGGCATGGTCCACACCAACCCTACCGGGTTTATTATGAGATGTACCTTTGGCTTCTAGAGTACAGAGGCATTGAAGATGTGGCTGTGAACGTGCATATGTGTGAAATAATATGGTGTGCTAGGGAATCACATATCCTGAGTGTAAGGAAAGTCAATTTACAACTAGTTTGAAAGGGTACGAACATATTTGATATAGGAAGTATGATTTGAACCATATTTTTGTTGATTACAATGCATTACGTGATTCTTTCTTGGATGAGTTATATATACTTGAGTTTGAAAATAAAATCATCAGTTCGCTGAAGGACATCAAGCAAGGCATGGTTGAGAGTGTAAGAGAGTATGATGCCCATTTTAAAACTCTATTATCCAAGTTTTCTTATGATATTCAACCTAGCCATCATGCAAAATTATTTGTTGGCAGACTAATTACACCTTTTAGAAGGGTACTCTCTCATAATACTTTTATAGATCTGCACGAGGCTTTAGAAGAAACTCTGTATGTTGAGGCCATTGGAAGCATAGACACTAGAGTTAGCCCCTTTTTGGAGGTGCATATAACATCTATGGTGAAGAAGTTAGAGAATTTATCTTCCAATTCAGACCATGAGATGCGCAGTGGACTTTTGTGTATTGATTATGAGGTTAAAAGGACATATTAAGGATAACTTCCCTCGTAAATCGGTGCACACCATGTTACTAGATTGTGTGATATTTCATTTGGACCATGATTCAAGTAGGTTCCCTCTATTGTAACACAATATAAGGAAGAATGTGTTTTTGTTACTATAAAATTTGCAAGTCCCACACTAATGATATGAAGAATTGTAGATTGATTAATCAAATTTAGGAAGCTATTGAGATTTGTGTGCATCATAATAGTGTTGCAAATAATTATAAGGAATAAGGTGAGAATCATATTCATAATCATAATCACAATCATAATGAAGGGCATTCAAATAGAGGTGGTAGAGGTAGAGGTTACCGCAGAGGATTTAGATGTTGAGGTCGCGGTGGTAGAAGAGGTGACTTCCCTCGTGGAAATTGTTTTACATGTGGATCTCCTGATCATTATAGGTGCAAATGACCTCATAATGTTAATTTCTCTTGGTGTGGAAAGAATTATAAGTTTGAGTAATGCTCATATTTATACAAGCATATGAACAAGATACACAAGTAGGATAAAAGTGCAGGAATGCTCAAGGTGTAACGTGTTTTGGAAGACTAGTGGATGCCAAAGTTAGCACTGGATTATGAGATGATACCTGTCCTAGTGACTATACACACAGAAGTTGTGTGTGCTCATGGAGTTACAAAGCCGAAGCTTTTTATTTTTGTTATCTCCAAATCATTGCTCACTCTGAATGACCAGAATGTGAATAGGATGTTTGGTTTGATTTGGTAATGTAACATCCTCAATTCAGAACACCAGAACAAAGGAAATTTTTTTATTTTTATTTTTGATAACGTTCACTGTTATGAATTATAAAATTCAAACACACGTTCAAGTTTTTTTTTTTTTTAATAATTGTTCTCTGCCCAAACAACACAGTTTGGATCACACAATTCCTTTTTAAAACGAATGTTCCATGTTCGCATATTTACAATATGGAACACACATTCAATGCCATTCAATCTTATAACAGATTCTATATGCTGCTGTAAATGACTCGATGAACTGCCGATCTTCCATTTTCATGGCTCAGAGTTTCAACGATCCTTCATTTCATGACTCGGCAACAACCGATCCTTCATGTTCATGACTCGGCAACAACCGATCCTTCATGTTTGTTTATGCATAGTATATTATATATACTTGTTCTCATAACCTTCCCCGGTTATCGAAGTGATCCATTTAAGAAGCCTATCTGAATATCTGTTACTGATATTCATCTGACATCCTGCATCTTAAATTAAGTGATAAGGACAACGCAACCAGCAATTGCGATACTTTGGCCAAAGATTTTCACATGCTTTGCATGATCATATTCCTGGATGTGATACACATCTACGGAATACGTCCTTCACTTCACTTCACCTGTTATCTAGAATGGTCTTTCCTGGCTCCTACCAGTCCTCATCGTTTAAGGTCAGTTTTAAACTTTCAATTCCAGCTAGTAATATGAACGGGTATAGGAAGGCACTCCGTATACCAGATCATACCCTATCCTCCTGCTAAGATCTACACATTCAGCCTATGTATTCTAAATATTTTAATTCGGGAGGGCATTGCTATATGTCAGCTGCAACATTGTGTCGTCATGAAGACCCCGTCTTCATGAAGACACCTTGCTGTAGCTGGCGTATGCCAATGTCCTGCAGAATCCACCCATCGAGAATACACATCTTGCTCAAGTGACTTAGCCACACGATTAATAATTAAAATCAACTTTCAGCATTCGTGCTGATCCCTTGATCCTCGTTTCCGTTGCAGTTGTATATAACTAAGAGGGACTAAACCGTCCATTAGTTTGCTTTGTATCTTCTCCTTCGTATCGAAGGGCTACAATTCCTTACTTGGTTTATTTCTTAATCATTGGATTAAGCAGTCCGTACCGACGGACGTGATAAGTTTAACCTATTAAACTTAGCCAAGATTTTTTCCAACTGCAACTAATTTCATAATATTAACTTATTAGACGTCATTCAAACGAGGTCTAAACTTCGAGAAATGAATACATTTGTTCTCCTTAACGTTATATAGTTAAGGTCCATTAGTTATGGATATATTTATCCTATATCCTTTATTCTGAATTTTATCAAACGGGATCATTAATGGAGTTCGAAATCGAAGTTCGATTACTCCGAAGTTGAATTGATATTCCTTAGCTCCTAAGCTAATCCTGAATACCTTCTGATTATGGAATCATATTCTTCTTAATCCTTTCTAATGTCAATTAAAAATTCATCTTTACCCAAGTATGAACTAATTGCACTTTTCAACTTAAAAGTTGCATTTAAGTAAGAACAAATATCAGTTTCAATTCAGCATCCATCCAAGGACAATGAAACAATTCCAAATCAAGAAATAACATCATATTTCCGATTTAACAACAATATCAAACTGATATAATTATCGAAAATATCACACTTGTAATTGTATTCAATATTTCAAGACATAATTTGTACATTTGCCAATCCAACTGATGGGCATAGTTTATACAAAACATCCATACAACTCATGGACAGAAGAATATATTTTCTTCTTTTTCACAATTCCTCGAAGAGGAATAAAAGCAACAATTACAATTCATTATCAAATCGAAAGCATCAGAAAACAGCCAAGTCTTCATTCTAATCAAATTCCATCTGCAAAATGAATTGCACGGGTCAGTTTAATGAACTGAGCATATTAAGCACTTATCCTTAAAATAGGGTGCTTCAACTAACTGTTTTCAATAAAAGAACCCTGCTTTTATGAAACGAAAGTTAAAAACATCAATCACGAAATAGGCACAGAAGAAAGATCAGCGTAACAACTGAACTATCAAAACTATCATCACAATCAACCAAGGGACTGCTGTCCCGTTTCCACATAATCATTGCAAGTATCAATTTACAATATTTGTAAGTTAGGAATACAAGTAGCTTGCTACCTATATAAGCATCCAGTTATCCTTTCCACGCCTTTCATTAATAAAATACAAATGCAAAGGATGAAACTAACTGAAATATAAATCCATTGCTTTCCTTTCCGTTCATGAAGTATATTAAATTCAAAGCATTCAAGTACAGACAAGAAAGCGAACAGCAATGCATATAGTTGCTCCCATCTAAGCACTATAAAATTCATCATTCACGAGTTCCAGATTTCCAACTGAATGAAAGAAGAAAAGATCATTTTTCTAAAACATTCATTCATATCTCTACTTCCTTCCACATGACTGTCCTAACAGTGGAACCCAAACGAAAATCAATTCAAGATAACAGTTCAGAGTGAAACTTACAAAATCCATCCGGAATTCACTTTCCGGCAGCAAGGATAATTTCATTTATAATCAGCTTTAAATGAAAACAAGGAAGAATTCGGCATCCATATCCATACTTCATTGGAATAAGACTCATTTAAAAATCCGAAACAGGTTAGTACAACATTAGGTACATCCAAGATCAAACAATATAAGGCTGCATACCATGTATTTACCATAATAAAAGAAACCATATTTCTTTCACTGCATACTAAACAGACAAATAGTACTTCAATCATGCAGTTAATAAATCGCAGGATTACTTAATCCTATGAACGTATCCCGTTCAAAACAACATATTATTCATTGCTGTTACCTACAGCAATTTAAATATTCATATTGACTATAAATTTCACCTCTTCAGAACAGCAACAGAAGACGAATTCATTCCCTTTTTAATTTCACTATGAAACAACCATTTTGTTCAAAACAAAATCAAACACCCAACCCGTGTTCATCTTAAACAAGACAGCTCATTATTAGGATAACAGAACAGTCGTTCTTATCGAAAAACAAACTCTCATAGCCTGTACCGTTTCAATCCAATACCTTCTATAAAAGCAAACCCGAATCGGGTGTTAATTGTATGAGCTCGGTACAGCCAGAGCAGGCTCAGAAGACAAGTTAGATCCCAATTTTTTCCATTACAGTATAAAGAAATATAATCATTCTTTGCATAGAATACAATCAAGTTGTAATTGGGTCGACAGTCCGTATAGGAAGACCAACAAACAGTATTTATATAACACAGTGAAACCACCTTATTCTTTCAACAAGGAGAAACGAAATCCATAGATAACTTAAGAAGGAAAAAAAGTTATCTTTTTCCTACTTCACGAATACTCAATACGTATTCGTTTAGCTCCTACTCAAGAAAAGGTGCAGCAATGATAATATTGCTATTACTTCATTCAAAACGAGTTCAAATACTCATAGTAAACCCGAATGCCATTTCCTTTGAAATTCAAACAGTAAAAGGAAGAGGATCTATCTCCTTAAAAGTATCAACAAGAACAACTTTATCCAACTATTACTTCTTTCATTCAAATTCATCAGCAAAAGAACTGATAGTTTCAAAAGAAAACAATTCAATCATTAACATGTACAGACACGTGATACATATGACAATTTTTCCCAATACTGTTAAACAACCAGCACGACAGGAAGCATTTCATTCAAGAAATAAAAGGACAGCTGAAAACTCAGCAGACCAATAACAATATTTATTGTATTTCCAAAATGACAGCAAGATTCAACGGAACCAAATTACAGCAATATATACGACTGTATTTCCATTTCCTCTTTTTCTTGCCCAAAGAAAGTTCCAACATACACAGTAAAGAAACGATTACACACACTGAATGAAAACATTTACACCATAAGGAACGATTACATAGCTTGTTCCACTTTCAACAACACGAACAGTGAAAGAAGTATATCTATTTCAAACCACGTACAGTCAACAACCGATACAGTAAATCATTTTCCAACTCGATTCAAGCAACAACATTCAAGGCCGAGCAACCAGAAGCAATTAAGCTTATCATTTCCCAAGAAAGAAGAAGCAAGAACCAACAAAATCCATTTCAATCAACTCAACAGCAATCATACAATCCCAACCCAAGAGCAGGGTTGTTTTAATGAAACACTTACTCAAAGCAAAGATTTTTAAAGAGAAGGGCTTAACATGCCTGAAATCTCTTTTCCAGAGCTCGAAGAAAACCTTATTTGCCGCGTTTTTCCTTCCACAACGACAACACAAACTTCCCAGCACTCCTTTCTTCTTCAGGCTTAGCAACACAGCCTCGAAACTCCAAGAAAGATGTCAAATGCTAAGAGCTGGTTCGACTGAACCAGGTCAAAAAACCAAATGCAGAGCAACTTTCGGCCAAAAGGCCAAATCGAACCAATGAAAAAAAATCAAAATTCCCTCATGCTGTTTCCAAGGCGAGCTGGTCGCGAGGACCAAAACAATTTATGCATTAAAGGCTCTGCCTTTTTCCTTACTTTCCACGCCACCTCCGCCACTTGGGGTTGGCAAACTCTAAATTTCAAAATTTCCATGCAAACTGAATTTGGCTCTATTTCCAAAAAATAGATGCCTCTAATTCCTTACCTGCCCCGCCAAAAAACTGGCGCTGTCCACGTAGGGACAGTTTATTAAATGCCCAATGAATGCCTCCTTCCCATCCTTATCCCTTTCCTTCCAAGGGTCTGCGTACCCCCTTAGATTAGGATTAGTTTAGGTTGCAAGTAGTATTCACCTAGGTCTTAGTTTAACCTTAGGTTTTAGAACTTAGGTTTATTTTTCCCCCCGGATTCTTTTTTTTTTTGTAATTTAAAAATCCACTTAGGATAGTAGTGTAGGATGTATGTTAGGCCTTAGGGTTAGTTTAGGTTTAATTCACACTAACCACTAACACTAACAACTTCCATCCAGCCCTTACTAACATTCACGTTTAATGCAGAGCAGGACGTTATCCGTCCTTCAGATTACGTGCCAAGGCCACCCGTGTCCAGGCATTTCTTGGGGCCTCACGAGGTCCCAATTTTGACGACAGTACAGGGTTCAAGAAATCAACCCCCTGTCGTTGGATTTTCGTGCTAGCTGTCACACCTGCAATCAGGCACTCAGGCGCTGCACGCTCATAACAATCTTCCGGTTCAAGTGTGAATCGACACAGAAATCACAAGAGGACCTCAGCATACTTGAATCAATGGAATTGATTCAAGGGTGCTGTCAATCAACAACAAGAGCAAGCAAGTATACGACAATTTTCGTCACATCAGCAGCAAACACACAAGTACAATATTTGTGTCCCATGCAATAAATCACAGTATGCAAGAATCCAAATTAGCAACACATTCTCTTAAGATCAAAAACATCTCTAACATGTTTGCTTTCATTTCAGCAGCTATAACAGTATGTAAAAATTCACCAAGTTAACATACAAAATCAGAGTGTTAAATTCTTCCCTCCTTAAAGAATCATCGTCCCGATGATCAGATTAACAAATCAAGGAGTTCCTAGGACAAAGTTCAGTTATTGTCCTTTCATTCATAAGTTCATACCAAAAACAGATTCTCTCTTAAAAAAACAACAGCGTTTTAAGACAACTGTACAATAGACTAATAATTGTCTAAATTTGGTAAAACTTCAGTTCTCTGAATTTCAAATTCAGTTAAACAGGTGTGGAAAAGTAGATCTCATTTCTCTTCGAGATTCTCCCAAGTTGCACTTTCTTTCTTCGCTGAACTGGTCCCACTGGACCTTACATTGGTTCACTTCGCGATTTCTCAAGTACAACTGGCGAGTTCCCAGCACTCGAATGGGCTTAACCACGATATTCCTGGGTCTTGGACCTGCAAGGAATTCCAATTTAGCACATGTGGATAAATCTGTCACGTATTTCTTAAGCAAAGAAATATGAAAAACATCATGCATTTGAGACAAGGCAGGAGGTAATGCTAGACGATAAGCTACAGGGGTTGATTATTTCAATAATTTCAAAAGGTCCCACGTAACGTGGCGACAACTTGGCAGCCTTGCCAAAAGTTATGGAGCTCTTTTTCGGCTTCACCCGAAGAAAGACCTTCTCTCCAAGTTTATAATGCCTGTCAACCCGCTTCAAGTCTGCATAGCTCTTTTGCCTATTGGCAGCCTCCTTTAGATGTTCCGAATCATTTTGATTTGCTGTTCCATTTCCATAAGGATTTCTGGCCCAATTACCTCTCTGTCTTCAACGCTGTCCCAGCTGACAGGGGTTCTGCATTTTCTTCCATACAATGCTTCAAAGGGCGCCATTTTTAAAGAGGCATGATAGGTGTTATTGTAAGCAAATTCTACCAGCGGAAGGTATTCCTCCCATTTATACTGCTGGTCCATGCAATACATCCTTAGCATGTCCTCTAAAACTTGATTAACTCTCTCAGTCTGTCCATCCGTTTCCGGATGATATGCAGAACTGAAGTTTAATTTAGTTCCCAAGGCTGCATTAAGCGTTTGCCAAAACCTTGATGTCATCCTCGGATCTCTGTCCGATATGATTAATTCCGGTATTCCATGCAATCTGAAGATTTCATGTACAAAATCTTCTTGCTAGCACTGGTGCATCGTCCTTCAAATTACCAGCAATGAAGTGTGCCACTTTGGTCAATTTGTCGACTACAACCAGGATAATGTCATGTTTTTTCTTGACATAGGCAATCCTTGAACGAAATCCATCGTTATCACTTGCCATTTATACTGGCGGAATGCTGTGGGGATACAATAATCCAGCAGGGTGCATATGTTCCACTTTAACACGCTGACATTCCAAGCAGTGTGTTACAAACTCTACCACATCCTTTTTCATTCCCTTCCAAAAATATTGCTGCTTAAGATCAGCGAGCATTTTTGTAATGCCAGGGTGTCCAGAAAAAGGTGAATTATGGAATTCAGTTAACAATTTCCCTCTTAAGTCATTTGCCACAGGTACATATACCCTGTTTTCGAACCTCAGAACTCCTTCGTTAATCAAAACGAAAATCCCTTATTACATGCTGTCCTGCGGGTCTGCAGCAAGTGCTTGATTTGACTTGCTGAAAATAGGGATCTGATTCTAAAGCATCTTTTACCTCATCCTTAAACTGAGTTCTTAACGTTATAAGAGCAGAGATATGCTTTCCTTCGACTCAGAGCATCTGCTACTTCTATTTTCCTTGCCCTTAATATAGCTTATATCAAAATCGTACTGAGACAGAAATTCTAACCATCTTCGTTGCCTTGCATTCAGATTTGGCTGAGTAAAAATATACTTCAGCCCCAGGTGGTCTGTTTTTAATTCAAAG
>JAHRHJ020000133.1:0-12500 GCA_019776745.2 Taxus chinensis
ATTAGAGGTTCCGCTTCAGGTATAACCATCTATGAAGATAGCGATAAGCCTCCAGACCCATATTATGAGTGATAATGTATTGGGCCCATCCAGTTGGGAGCAAACTTACAACGTTGACTTCTTTTTCGAGTGTGGTACATTTTGATTTTCTTTAAGAACAAGATCCCCAATTTTGAAGTCACGGTGCTGTAAGTGCTTGTTATAATCACGTTTGACACGCTCAAGATGAACTTGATTAGTTCGAGAGCATTGAACGTCGCTCATCTAATAATTTCAAGTTGTGCTAGACGAGCTTGAAACGATAGTCTCATCGGAGACAAATTCTTGAGAGAACACAGAGAGATGGATTTTGGCTTCCAAAGGAGCACAAATCTTCAGACCCATAGACGAGAGAGAAGGGAGTAGCACCAGTAGGGGTACGAATACTAGTCCGATCGGCCGCAGAGACAAAAGGGATATGTTAAATGCCAATCCCTACAGCTCGACTAGTTACCTCCCTTTGCGAGGATATTACGCAAAGTTTTTTGGAAGCTTGGCCCTGACCATTAGCTTGAGCATAGTATGAGAAGAAAAACTGAGCTTGATATTGAAAGCTTGCAGAGATTCTGCAAATCAACGTTCTTGAAAGCTTGCCATTATCTGTTATGAGCTTGTGTGGAACGCAAAGTGACAATGATGTGCTGATAGACAAATCAAACTATGGGCTTAGCCTTGTTGAGAAAAGGGATAGCCTCCACCCCAACTTGTAAGTACTCAGTGGCAGTAATGATAGAATGATGGTGTTGTGAAGAACGGGATTGATGAGACCCAATAAGATCAATACCCCATTGCGAAAAAGGCACAAATCCGGCCGTAGGTTGGCAAAGCTTGACTAGGGATGTGTGTGAGATTGAATGTTGTTGACCTTGACACATTTCTTAGTGTATTCACACAATCTTGATTAAGAGAATGCCAATAATATCCCAAACTTAAGATCGCTTAGCTTACACTACACTAGCCACTAAAATGTCCACACAGATACCGTCATGGACCCTCCTGGATAGCTTAAGATGATTCATGGTTTTTGAGGCACGAAGCAAAATACCATCAAAGCACGTTTGTAGAGAATCCCACCTAGAATAGTATAGGATTAGCGCGTTGGAAAAAGATTCTTCTACAACTTGGAGTCAGATATGGAGGAAGCACCGAATGAGATAGATTAATCAAAAAATTTGTTGATACCACTCCTCTGAGTATGGTTGTGACAGAGGGAACTTTTGAAGTTAGTTGCCATAGATGAGATGGTTGATCTAATCGTTGCACCAGCACAAAAGTCGCGAGGGTTCTCTTTGGGTAAAGGTGGGATAAGTGAGGCTAACGAAGCCAGTATTGCGATCGATTTGCAGTGCAGGAATATCTTGGATAGGTGAATTTATCGGAAAGATTGGAGTTGAGCAAGAACGATGTCACGATATTTTTGAAGGATATCATTCTTGCATTGTAGGACACCGTGAATTGATTAACGATTGAGTTCAGCATCACCAAGATGTCCATATGCCGAGCGCCGAGATTAATAGCATTTGAAGACCCAAGACAAGAGTCATATTCAGCCATATTATTGGTGCACTCAAAGGTTCAATTTGTGTGCGACTGGGATAGGCGTACCCCAAGGAGGAATCATCACGAAACACGCACCTCCCCCTTGATGGACATTTGGATCCATCAAAGAAGAGCTTTACTGAAATGGAAGATAGACCAAAATCAATTTATTTGGATATGCTCATCGGGGAATGAGCAAAGGGGGTCTTGAGTGTCCGAAAGAGGGCATCAGCTAATTGATCTGCAATAACCTGACCTTGATAGACTTTGCGGGATAAATTCGAGGTCAAATATGTCATAAGATGAGCCAATGGTGATACGATCATTGTGATAAGGCTTTGCATGAATTGTCTTGAGTGGATTGACACTTGTGACAATATTAAGTTTTTGTGGTTAAGGAGGTTAATGCGAAAGCTTAGAAGTGGTGAAGAGAGGAACAACATAGCTTTTCAGATTCGGAGTAACGTGTTTTCATAATCATGGAGGGTCGACTGATGTATAGACAAATTTTCCTTTACCGGACAACGTGTCCCGATGCGAAATCATGCTCCCAGGCATTGTCAGTCACAGAGATATAAAGATAGAAAAGGCTTCACCCCTCGCGTGGGGGTGTAAGCACAGGTGGAGAAAGAAGATAGCTTGAGATTCCATCAAAGGCCTGTGGCAATGTTCATCCCATTTCAATGGAACATTCTTACGGAGTAGATGATGAAAAGGCTGACAACGGTCGAACATGTGAGATAAACGACGACGATTGAAGACGTCCTTGGAGACTGCGGAGTTGCTTTAAGTTAGAAGGGGGAGGCATCTCAAGGATAGCTTTTATTTTGTGGGTCTACTCAATACCCTAATGGAAATGATAAAACAAAAGTTTTACCGTGGAAGGCCAAACACACACTTAGATGGATTTATACGAAGACAAAAGAGGATAAGCCTCGCAAATAGAGGTGCAAGGATGAAAAGCTGATCATGACGACGTTTGGACTTACCGAGGAGATCGTCAACGTCATCTTCCACGGTTTTTGTGTAAGAAGATCAAAAGGAAGTGTAGGTCAGTTGCGCGCTGATAGGTTGCTCCTGCGTTCTTAAGACGAAAGGCATGACGCGATACCAGAAGGTCCCGCCAAGGAGTTAGAAAAGAAGTCTTATTGGGGGCTGGTCTTTGGTGCGATGGAATTTGATTATATCCCAGGAAACAATCATAAGAGAAGCATCCATAAACCCGCCAGTTAGATCACGAGTGGTCGAATTAGGTAGAGGAAAATCATTCTGTGGCAAGCAAGATTTAAGATCCGGGAAGTCAGTAGCAAATTCGGATTTTCCCAGTAGCCTTATTACTGGTACTAATTGAAAAACCCATTGTGGATTAATCGATGGTTGGATGAAGTTAGTAGAGAGTAAGCGGCAATCTCTTAACAAGAAGGGCTACTCTGGGGTGCATTTTACGTAATTTCTGTTTAACTGGTTTGATGTTGGGAAGGGTAACGATATTGTGGACCAAAATATCGGGATCGAGTCCTGGCATATCCTCATATGACCAAGCAAAGGCTTGACGATGGTTGGAAAGAAAAGTGGTAAAATCTCCTAACTCCTGTGGATTAAGGGATTGGCCGACCTTAATGATGCGAGGGTCTTCAGAAGTCCCTATATTAAGGTCGATAGTGGCTTCGTTGAGAAGCGTAGACGTGTCAGAAGGAATAGTCTTGGGAAGATATGAATGCTCTGCCCCCAGATAGGTGAGGACAGAATCATCATCCGCACAGTGGATAGTGTTGATAGTAGGAGAGTCATCTCCAACTATCTCAGGGAAGATTAACGGTATGGAAGCGGACCGGTTGCTAGTCGTATAGGCTAGCGGCCCTAAGGAAATGGTATTGATCAAAAAAAAAAGTTAGGTGGGATGGAAATGTTGTCATCCACATCGAGTGATGCTTCTAACTTAGCGGGAGGTGAAGATGGTTCCTCAATAGGAAGAGGCTCATCGAGAATAGTGACGGTGGCTTTTGAAAGAGGTTTAAATCCTAAACCAAATTTTTGATGTGGCATGAGAGTGGGAATGGATGTGAGGTCATGCACACCTTGCTCATATTTTCCTAGACCAAAACCCTTCCACGCGCATCGATATAGATAAGTTTTTGCAAACGTGGGATTTTGTAGATAATCGAACCCTGTTAAGTAAGGTTTGGTCCTAGGAGGAGAATCTGGGCGATAATGAGGCGTATCAAGACCACCATAGATGAAATTAGTCTGTTGATTGGGCAGACCAATGGTGAAGATGTGACCGAGACCTGGTTGATACTCAGGTTGTTTGTCCGGTCTACCATACTCACTAGGATTGAGATGGGCGTCGAAAGAAAAGAGAGGAAGCTCTCCCAGTGAGAAACGCTACAATGTCTCTTCTAGATTTTGTAAATCCGGTAGTTTGGTTGCAGGTATGGAAGAAGATGAGGCCCCGTCAGGAGAAGAAGTATTTTCCTTTAGAGGGGCAGACCTTGTGGTCATGTCGCATTGTGTGGAAGGAAAAGGATCTCCTGGATGAGTATATATTTTGCCCTCATATTGATATTTTAAGCATCGATGGCGGGTGGATGGGACACAATGCATTGCACGAATCCAGGAGCGTCCAAGGATCATATTATAGTGGAATTTTCCTTCGACAATGTAGAAGAGTTCATGAAGCAGCTTCTTACCTACTCGAATGGGTAAGACCACAGTTCCTAAAGTAACTGCTAACTGATCGTTAAATGATCGAAGGGCGAAAGGTGGGGGTGACACTATGTTTTTTGGTAATTTAAGTTGCTCAAATGTGTGCAAGGAGATGACGTTGAGTGCAGCTCCACTGTCGATCATAACGCGTTTTAACGTGGTGTTGTCGATTTGGACTGTGATAAAGAGGGGAGCCTCCAAATCCTCTGAAGAAAGAGGAGGAACTTCCGAATCTTCAAAAGAAATGGCGGTTGATGGTCTATTTAATCCGACGACCAACTCGTAGGGTTGGGGCTCATCTGAATTTACTGCGATGCGATGCAGACTATCAATCAGAGCCTGGCGATGTTGTGGAGAGGATTGGATGAGGTCAAAAAGAGACATTTTGACCGGAGCCTGGGTGAGTTGTTTCATAACACTCTCCTCAACTGACACGGGAATTTGAGCCCGAGGGGCAGCACGAATAGAGACCCGAGGTCGTGGGGCTAATGAGGAAGAAGGAACTCCTTCAGGGGCTGCAGAAATGATAACCCGTGGTCGAGATGCTGTAGAGGAAGATGGATTATCATAGTGTTGGGTTCTAGTGGCAATATGGATTGTATCAATTTGAGAAGGTGGAAGGTCAATTGGAGTGGAATCACTAGAGGTCTGAGTGGATCGTTGGGGCTCAGATGGAGCTAAGATGATAGGAGATACTTGTTTCTCCTCCTCCAGCAAAAGATCACTTTCTTCCAAAAGGTTGTTGACGACAGATTGAAGAGCTTTACATTCCTCAGTATCATGACCCGGGGTACGGTGGTAAGCGCAAATTAGATCAGAGTTAAACCAGGTAGGTTTAACTCCTTTAGGGTTATAGGGTTTAATCGGAGGAAGGGATATGGATGAAGATTGGATAAGTTGGCGAAGGATTTCGGTGTAAAACCCGGTAGATGAAGATGAGGATAGAGGTGATGAAGGTGCCTCTTTTACCTTAACAGACTGCCGAGGCAAAAGAACCTGCATGTTAGGTTTGACAGTCTTTTTAGGGATCATCTTATTCTTTTGGACACTTGGAGGTGCAGGCTTGGGCATTTGAGATGGAAGTAAGTGAGACATGATTGATTTTGGTGGAGGAGGAGCCCCTAGAATAGATTTTGAAGATGACGGAGATGTGACAAGTGTTGTGGTCTTCAAAGATAAAGGAGGTTGTTTGGTTGAATTTACTGATGATTTAGATAATGTCGATTTAGATGAGGAAGAAGCTCCCAAAGTAGGTGTAATCGGAGGGACATAGGGCACCCTGGCTTTTGGTAATGAAGATGATGATCCTGATAGAAGAGGTGGCATTTTGTTAGTAGGTAAAGTCCACTTTTCGGGGTGTTGGTGAAGAATGTGTTGTAGAAGAAGATGATGGTTTTGATAAGTGTGTAGAAGAAGACGCCTTCTCAGCAGATAAATCCAATCTTTTATGGGGCGTAGAGAGAGATTTTTGTGGGAAAGCACCAAGGGTCTTGATGGTTCGAAATATGGGCTTTCCTTTTTCAGGGATGGTGACAACTTCAACGGCATAAGGTGATTGTAACCTTTTCGGAGGAAGCAAGTGGGGAGGTACTGATGGCGCAATGTTAGATTTTGGTTGTCTCGGTTTAAGTTCAGGAATCGAGCGTATAGGTGTTGGTGCTACTTCTTTTGATTTTCCTTTAATGGGCGAAGCAGCATTAGTGGTGGAAGAAGTGAGTGATGAAGAAGCAGTTCCTTGCGAAGGGACTACTTCTGGTGCAGTAATTATGGGTGGAACTACTGTAGGAAAAGAGACAGGAAGAGTCAAAATCGAAGACGCTTCCGTCGGAGTTGGCACAATTATAGGTACGTTCACCAGGGGCATAGTTGCAGCGAGAATGGGAGCAACAGAAGTAGATGTATCTGCAGTGGAAACTCGAAGGGATGTAATTGCCTCGAGCATTGAAAGAATGTTTGATGATGAGACAGATGAGGATGACACTGTCTCGGGTATGGATGGAAGGTGAGACAAAGGAGCGGAGAGAGATGAACCCGTATCTAGCAATGTAGGAATATTCAAAGACGGGCTATCTGAAGATGGTGGAATTCCAGTGATTGGCGAAGTGGAAGGAGGTTCTGATTCGGTTGATGTGTTCGCAGATGGCTTGGTTTCAGAAGAAGATTCTTCAGTAGAGATGAAGTTGATAGTATGAGTGTTTGGTTTTTGAGACTCTGAAGCATTATGGTTCGGGGAATGATTAGGAAAAGGTTGTTTAAAAACATCCAGTGCCTGATTTGGGGGAGCATTTGGGTTATCCAGAATGAGCTCGCCTTTATCAATGAATTTCTGGACAAGATTTTTGAAAGTCTGACATCGTTCGATGTCATGACCTTTGGTTCTATGATAATGACAGAAATCATTTTCTCTATACCAGAATGGACGTTCTTGGCTTTCATCAATATTCCTAATGGGGGGAAGTTCGATCATGCGAACTTCCAACATTTTCTCTAAGATAGAGGCATATGATTCCCCCAATGGAGCGAAGGATCGAGATGATGAAGTCCCTTTTCGAGAAGATGAGGGGTCTCTTCGTGGTGTTTGATTAGAAGTATTATCGGCTCGTGATGTTTTTAATACGATAGCATTGGTGGATCCCTGATTCTTGTCTTTAGAAGGGGAAGAATTTGGTTTGGTAAACCGAGAAAAATCGGGTTTAGATTTAGAGCGAAGTTTTAGCTTCCCTTGTTCAATGGCGCGAGATTCAAGTTTGCGTGCCATCGTAAAGGCTTCTTCAAAGGTATGAAAAGTTTGGATCCTTAAAGTGGAAGAAATATGATTAGCACAAGATCGAGTAAACAACTCGATTTGTTGGGATTGAGGAAGGGAGAAAGACAATTGGTTGATTATCCCTCTCCAACGAGCGACAAAGTCTGCAATAGACTCATCATCGAATTGACGAATGTTATAAAGATCTGTAATCGAGATCTTATGCGCGATATTTATTGAAAAGTTTTCAACAA
This sequence comes from Taxus chinensis, assembly GCA_019776745.2. NCBI lineage: Eukaryota > Viridiplantae > Streptophyta > Pinopsida > Cupressales > Taxaceae > Taxus > Taxus chinensis. The sequence continues at coordinate 7,285 of JAHRHJ020000133.1, forward strand.
ACATCTGGGCCAATTGAGAGAAAGAAAACAAGGAATGTTGAGGAATGTTATTGTACCAGTCTAAAGCAGGACCTGCTAGAGACATAGGAAAGGTACGGAGCATAAGCTCCTGATCCTGGACTATGAGGTAGCAAGCATGTTTGAATGCTCGCAAATGTTGTTGAGGGTCCTCTCGACTATGAAATTTTGAAAATTTAGGAAGTTCCCATTGGGGAGGATAAGGCTTAAAAGCCACTGAGGGGTGAATGGGTTCATTACACACTTCTTCAAAGGAGTATGAAGGACGAGCCCCTTTTGTGGAGGCTTCCAAGTCTGCGATTTTCTTGAAGAGAATTTGAACCACGTCAGATTGAGGAGGAGGCACACTGGCATGTCCTACATAAGAAGCAAATGGTGGATGTTGTTGAGGTGTCAACGGGGGATTCATCTGTTGATTGATAGGATGATAAGAGGAGTAACCAGGGGTTCTGGGTGACACCTGGTGGGGTATTTGCTGTGAAGTAGCTTGTGTATATGCAGGCTGTTAGATAATAAGTGGTTGAGAAAATGAAGGTTGGATGACGGGTGGAGCCTGTGATTGGTGGACTCCTATGCTTGTTGATTGAATCGGGATAGATTGAGGAACATGAGTGCCGATTTGATTGGACATATTGGGGAGCAATACCTGAACGGGGCCTTCTACTGCCGGATTAGGCATTAAGGGTGCTGATGCTAGAGGATGGGCGAAGGTCACTGTTGCTGGAATATTGGAAGAAAGACCTACTAGAGGACGAGAAGCAGGAACCAACTGACTAGTCGGAGGGGGTTGACTCATAAAGGAGTACTGACCTTGGGACACAATGGAGAGCATAGATGAATTAACAGCAATATGCGGGTGCGCAGATGCATTCATTATAGCCAGGGCAGAGGACCTCTCAGAAGTAGGTTGTGGAATATTCGAGGTAACTGCGGTGTTAGGAATAGGTAAGACTATTTGAGAACTAGTCGATATGGTCGGTGGAAGAGAAAAAGGAGGCACAGGGGCACCGCCCTTCTCCGTGACTCGAGGCGAGAGAGATGATGCAAACTGTTCTACAAAGGCCTGGGATGGTTCACGAGAATAATCGTACACTTGCTGGATTGGTGGTCCTTGATCAGATATTTGAATAGACTTGTGTACTAGGTAGTCCATGAGGGCTACCGGATTGCGATCGAGGAACGCCTGAAATTCAGGATCCCCGCGAGGAACATACTCTGAGTCAGAAGTAGATGATATTTCTGAAGGACTAGGGGAAGCTGGACGTGATGGGGTTGCTTTGGCTTGAAAGAAAGGATTATATGACCAGGATGGGGAACCAACTAACAGCGGTCCCGAGGAAGATTTGGGGGGTGCCGAAACATCCACACTAGTGGTAATCTCGGAAGAAGAAGGGGCCAGTTGAGCCATTCTTCTAGATTGTAACCGAGTGATGACCGTCATAAACACGCAGAAAAGAAGATTGACCTAACTAATGCACAGACAATTCAAGCAGCGCAGGTGATTATCTCCTTTAAGTTTTGATGCTTTTAAGAAAGAAAATATTAGGGAAGGCTTTTTAGAACAGGAACTACTCAGATAGCCAAACTAAGGATGGTTTGGGGAATGTTTGGTGAGGAGTCCCGAAGGCACTTCAGTAAAAGACCGGTACGTGGCTTGATATAGGGGCCTACCCCCGCACTTCACACACCGCTGCGATAAGGGAGTCGGGTGCTTTGCCAATATATACCAGAACTTCCGTGAATTTATAGCGCGGCCTGAGTACCGCGTAGGCTCTTCCTCTTGGATGTCACTTCCAAGTAGGCGAGGCCAGGGAAGGAATTTTTGTTTAAATGCTTTATACCTAGTGATTTTGGCTTTGTGTGCAAGGGTGAAAAATAAAAATCAAATAGTGTCACTACCGATTTTGATCAATTTTCCAGCCTAATTAAAACTAGATGAGAAACATGCAGCAATGACAAAGAAAAGGTTCTTTTTAAGCACTTAAAAACGAAGTGTTTGATTTCGATGAAGACAAGTCAAACAGATTCTTTCCCAAATGCGATTAAATTCTTTTTAAGCACCAAAAATTGAAATGTTTGGATGTGATAAACAACAAACAAAGAAATCCTAAAAAAGGAGAAAAAACCGTAAAAGAGAAATACTTGTAGATTTAGCTCTCCAAGGTGTGTGGACTTCAAAAAGCGCGTTGTTGAGCTCTTCCCCTCGAACAATCCCACGAACAAGCAAAGTGCTCCGCAAGAAGAGGTTAAGCAAACAACAAACAAGATCCAGAAAGATATATCCGGATAATGGTGAAACGAAAAATTTCTATTTTAAGGAAATAGAAAAATTTCAAGATAACGATTCCACATAAAAAGCAAGATTGAAACGATGAAAAGAAATGCTCAAGTAGAACTGATAGAAATCAGTGAAGAAAAAGAACAAAGCTCAAAACTAGAAAAGAAATGAACTTACCAATAAGGGACTTTGGTTGGGTCCCACCGGGCGTGCCAGAATGTAGATCAAGAATTTCGCGCTTGTTACCTGTCCAAGTTAATGCACCAAACTAAACACAAAAACCCTGAAAAACTCCAATGAAATTGATACCTGATGGACAAGATCCGAAGATGTAGACGGATAAGGAGGTCGATGTAGATAAGACGGGCGCACACGAGCAATTCGCACAATAGATCCGAGTAACCTGCAAGACACCGATGCTTGACAGAAAAAGATGGCGTTAAAAGATATTTGGGTGGACTGCCCGAGAAGCGGGTCCGGGAAGCGATAAGCTTCCTCGGCGGATGTCAGTCCACGTTTTCAATTAAGTAAGAGAAGCATACATGATAAAAGATGTACGTAAAGACTAGATTTTCTGATTATAGTAATGAAACAGAATCTAAACAGCAAACAGAAAGCTACAGAAAACAGGAAACTATGAAATAAAGCTGTATTTGTGTTACCTGTGTCCTTTTACCTGTCTGCAGGATGATCGGCATCGATTATGTGATCGGCGTCGACTGATGTGATCGGCGTCGATTGATGAAGATCGGCGTCGACTGTGAATAAGATCGGCGTCGACTGAAAGCAGATCAATTGATCAGGGACAGTGCAAGAAGATTCGGAAATTGGAAAGTGATGGACAGATAGTCGACGTCTGCTGGATGTGCCGAAAGTCGGTAAGATACTGGAACAGAGTCACCAGAGGATCGATGGATACGTGCGATGTTGATGTGATAGGAGCAGAGTAACGGTGCTCCTCTCAGGGATTGATTCGGACAGGATCTGCCCTCATTTGATACACTTGATGCTAAAAGATCTCTCTTTCTTACAACCTGTGTCTCTTTCGCGATCTGTCTCTTTGTCTCTCTCTCTGTTCGTGCGCGTCCTTCTGTTCGTGTGTTTTTTGATTTTTTTCAGTCCTAGAACTGAGTTCTGGACTTGCTTTTATAATCGGCGCCGCTCCTAGAAAATCGGCGCCGACCGTATAGGTCGGCGCCGATCGCGGGACAGACTCCCGAGATGGCCAAAATGATTGATTTCTAGAAAGATGAGAATTACCCCAAATACGGGAAATATCCCGCTTGGGGAAGAGGAAAAATAGGGGTGATACATAGATAGAATAAATTTGGGGTAGATAAGTGATTAGGATACATGGGAAGAGGTGTAATTAAATATTTAATATTTAATTACTCACGGGTAAGATACAATGGGGTGAATTAAACTTAGGATAGGTGTTTAAATCACAAATCGGATAATATCCCAAGGGGATAGTGGTGACGTAAACGTGCCCCAGGTTACCTAAGCAGGTAAACGAATGTGAGGGACACTAAATTGGGTAACCAATTTTAAGTGTCTACATCGGGATTAGACGATCGGGTTCACCTAGATTGACTTCATCGAGAAGGTAGGTGGCCCCCCCTCTCCCCTCTCTATATATCTTATCTTATCTATCTGCATGTGTCAGGTTGGCTCCCACTCTCTGGGGATGGTTCTCACTTCATGGGTTTGCACTCTCTATCTCCGAAATGCTGGGTTCCCACTAGCCCCGACTTCCCACCCTATATAGAGTCTAGATAGGTGGGATGGATCCCACTAGACCCGTATCCAGTCCATACCTCCATCTATTCTCTATATAATTAGGGCATGGCCTCTATGGGGTAGGGGAGCTCCAATAGATAGATATGGGTGTGCCCATATCTATCTATGCAAGTGGGTACTTACTTGATTACATATGTAATACGAAGGAAGGAGATATGGATAGTCATAACCAACCACTTCTATCGTCGTAGATGGGGCTCAATTAGACTCTCCTCTTAGAATATGTTCATTAGTGAGTGTGTGGAGATGCTGGGGGGATCAATTGGATCGTCAATCGATCAACCTTTCCTCCCTCTCCCCATCTATATAGGGGTGGTTGAGGCCCTCCTCATCCATCGGTCGATTGGTTTGAATTCTCCATCCGCTCTGCTAGTTTGATCATTCTGACTCTATTTGTTGAGTGGCTAGAATAGATATATAGGGTTGTTATCTACGGACCAGAACCTGGGTGGGTGTTAGGAAGTTAGAGGTGTCTCATCCAGAGAATGGAATAGGTTAACGTAGATCCATCGTAGTTTTTCTAGTTACGTACCGGTTTGACAGATGCATTCGATTGCCCCTCTAGATGGGGAGAGGGAGTGGACTCTCTCTATATAGATAGCTCCCCCATCCCCCAATATAGAGTTCAAGGGGGGAGATCTCCATATAGCTAGATAGGCCTCTAGATTAGATATTAGATCCCAACCAGTTGTGATATATAGACAAAAGAGTTAGAGGAGATCCAACCCCAGTTGGTAGTACCTGATCCACTATTCTATATAGATATAGCGAGCCTCTTGAGACCAAAATCGGTTGCAGTTGTTAGCAAACCCAACCAAACTCCCCAATTCATATAGAACGTTGTATCTAGCCCTCAAGACGAGAGAGGGATGGTGATGATGATAGTGATCCAAAGTAGAGCCCCACTCGTTAGATATAGATCTGTCTACACCCTATCACGTATATAATAGAAGAGCCAATAAAATGAAGATAAACCTTCATCTAGGTCTGGCGGTTGAAGAATAGCTGCCCAGACCCAACTCTGAAGGAAAGTAGGTTTGGGATGTCCAGTTCTCACTTACTAGATGGGTCGGAGTATGGATGGATAGGCTATGCGAAGGAGTGCCTATATCTATATCAA